>RCUC01163845.1:0-53627 GCA_003697995.1 Taxidea taxus jeffersonii
TCTCTCTAATAAATAAAATCTTTTTTAAAAAAGAGCTTAAAAAGTGCAAAATGCAGAAACTAAAATAGTAAGTCACCAGTGACTCCACCATCTAGTGATAAATCCTTTAAAATTATAGTTCATAATCTTTTATTTCTCCTTCTGTCTCTGTAGCTCAGTTTCAGTTACCTCTCTCCAAATACATCACTTACATGTTTTAACAATGAAATACTAATATTCGTACTATCTAGAAATTTTTATTTTAGTATCTCATCAATATTTTATGGAAATATTGAAGGTTTTTCTTTAGTGTCACCATACATGGATGGATAGCATTTCTTTGTATGGAGGTACTATAATTAGTACTGTAATTGTTGGCCTCTTAGGTGGTATCTTTTTTCCTTCCAATCATAAATAATTCTATGAAGACTATCCTTTATATAAAATTGGGTCCCAGCTGGTATCTCTGTATATTGCTTTGTAGATATCTTGGTAGTACTCTGATGAGCAATGCTACACGAAGAATGCATCTACAATGAGGATTACTTGCGATGTTCAGGAGAGCACTGTCAGTCTAGCCAACATTGCCCTTTCTATATTGACCAAGAGCTCTATTTCCCTAGATTGAAAAAGGACCAAAACATAAGCAGCTTCTATGTCCTCAGAGTATCCCTTTCATCTAAGTCTGAAGCTCAATCAGTTAACACTGCCATGATATAGTTCCCCAGAAAAGCAAATTGCACATGCTGCATGGACTGATGTTGGCATTTGCACAGGTAGGGACGAGACTTTGCCAGGCAACTTTCCTGAAATGGAGAGACCAACAAGGAAATGTCTCTTCTCACATCAGTGCTTTCCTGGTCTCTTCCCTTAAGGAATCAAGCCCACTCAGAGCATGTATGGTACAGTTTTTTTTTTTTTGTACAGTCTTATTTAAGAAAAAAATCTGTATTACTTACTTGAACATCTGAGCTAAATTATTTTATATAGGGTTTGATATAACAGTACTTAAAAAAATTAAATGAAAAACTTAAAAGTCTCTTGACAATGCATGGCTTTAAAAATTTCTAAAAGCTTTGTTAAAAAAAATACACAAGTTTTTAAGGTTTAAGTAAATATTTTTTGCATTTTTTTCCTGTGCAATAACTGATTTTTAACTTCAATTGCATGCCCAAAATTCTATTTGACTTTAAATTAAATATGAGAAAACACTATGGAACAATTTAAAAGCTAATCTGATCAGGTGAGAATGCTTATGTGTGGCTGGGTTCTTAGTGGGAATACATGTTCAAGAACAAAAATAGTGTGGGTCCTACTTTATTTTGTTATGTTCAGACTAATGCCAGCGTCTGGCAGTCAACTCTGGCTACATAGACCAATTGGGTTACATTTGAAGACAGATGTAAAGAAACCAGAGCCATGACTCAGGAGAACTGCCGGGGCAATAATGTAGGAGTATGAGTATAACCATCCTCAAATACTTGCAAGACTGTTGTATGGAACGAGATTTGTTCTGCATAGGCACAGGGATTGAGCTATAGGTAGAAATAGAAAAAAACATTCAACTCAATATAGGAAAGAAGTTTTTGATAAAGCACAGGGTCAGTTGTAACCGCTTTGAGAATTTATACTGAGACTGAACAGAAAAGTTTTCAAGTATATATTTCTTGAAAAGAAATGAGCTAGCAAAATAGCATCAAACACTATGCTTTCATAAATCTTAGGCCCAGAGACTTGGACAGATAATAAAGTTCTAGATGTAGTTAAAAAAGGGTCTTCATAGTTTGAGTAGATGCAACTAAACAAGGTATTTATAAATAATACTCACTTTCTATGTACATCAATAGGGAAAGAAAACTGTATAATTCAAGAGAACGGATCAATAAGCAATAAACTAAATATATTTAGTATCTGGTAAACAAAAAGAATGGAAATAAATGGATTTAGCTAGACTGAACTTTGACATTAAAAGGAGAAATATTATCAAGTGAATGTTAGTTTCAATAAACAATCTGAGTATTCCTTACTAAAAAATAAGTTCTGAATGACCTTCTCTGTAATTACCTGTACTATCATTTACTTCTAATAAGAATGTTGGTTTTGCCGCAATTCTAATATTTAACAGAAAACCATACATTTGGCTAGGTAGTATATTCAGACATTTCAATGAAATTAAATAAAAGAAAATCCCAGCTTAACATATGGGCCCTGTACATAATTTCTAAACTTGTCTGGCTGGCTCAGATAGAAAGCTGAGCTACTTTACATTTACAAAATCAACAACTGAAAACTGAATCTTGCATTAGTGTTCTTTTCTTTTAGCTTTTTCTACTTTTTTTTTTAGCATAGTCTACCATTTAATTAAAATAAGACTATGCTTCATTTCTACCTAGAAACATCTGATTAAAATTAGAATAAAACATCCCTATAAACATAGCATAATTAAATATGAATGTTAAATGTACATTTAAGCATAAATCATAGTTTCTATTCTTATGCCTTTGGGAAACTTAATGAAGAGAGAGAATTGAGGATGTAAAGTAGGTAACAAAGCCCTGAAAACTGTTTGAAGTATAATATTTTTTGCTTAATCAGCTGATATTTTTCTTCCTAAAAATACAAATGATAGCAAGTAATTTTAAAATTCAATGTAATTAAAATGATTTAAAATTTTAAAATAACTTCAGAATTACAGTCAGCATAAGTAGAAGAAATACTTTTAAAACATTTTGACAAAATTTGTTGTAATGTCAAGAGTAAAAAATGGCAGAAATAGACCTTAAATGCCCTATAAATATGATAAAACAAGAAGAAAACTTTTTGCAAGTACATTTTATGAAATGCAAATAATAGTAGAAAATTGTCATTTTGAATATTCACAATTAATAATAGTAAAGTAACTTCTATGTCATTCCTGCATTTCTTTCTTTTTCGCTCCCATTATCTTATCGTAATTCCAGTCTCCACCAATAAGGCCAGAAGCTTTATCATTGGAAACCAGGGTTCCTAAGCTTGCATATGCATCCAAATCATGTGGCAGGTTTTCAGTATTGGTTCTGAAGTCCTAACTAACACCCACTGAATCAAAATCTCATGAGGGACCTGGAAATTTTCTGTTTAAAAAATGTATCTGGTAAGGTATTAATATCCAAAATATATAAAGATCTCATATAGCTCAATGGAAAAAAAATCTGATTAAAAAATGAACAGAAAAACTGAATAGACATTTTTCCAAAGAAGACATATAAATGGCAAAGCAGGTACATGAAAAGATGCTCAACATCACTAATCACCAAGAAAATGCAATTCAAAATACAATGAGATATTAGCTAACACCTCTTAGAATGGCTGTCATTAAAAAGACAAGAAATAACAAATGTTGGCAAGGATATGGAGAAAAGGGAACCTTCATGCACTGTTAGTGGGAATGTAAATTGGTGTAGCCATTGTGGAAAACAGTATGGAGATTCCTCAGAAAATTAGAAATATCACATGATCCAGCATTTGTACTCTCGGCACACATCCAAAAGATAGAAAATCTCTATCTCTAAGAGATATCTTCACTCTAATGTCCACTGAAGCATTATTTATAATAGCCAAGACATGGAGATGGCATAAAGGTCCACTGATGGATAAACCATATATATAATGGACTATCATTCAGCCAAAAAAAGGGGGGGAAAACTTGCCATTTTTGTTAACATGGATGGACCTTGAAGTCATTATGTTAAATAAAATAAGACAGAGAAAGACAAATATTGTGTGATCTCACTTATATGTAAAATCGAAAAAGCCCAAATTCATGGATAACAGAGACCAGATTGGTGGATGCCAGAGATGGGGGAGTGGGAAGGATTGGTTAAACGTGGTCCAAAGGTACAAACTTCTAGTTGTAAGTTCTAAAGATGCAATGTATTTCATGATGACTGTAGTTAACAATACTGTACTATGTATTCAAAAGTTGCTAAGAGAGTAGATCTTAAAAGTTCTCATCACAAGAAAAAAAATGATAAATATGTGAAGGGATGGATATTACCTAAATTTACTGTGGTAATCATTTCACAATATATACATATGTCAAATCATTATGTTGTATACTTTAAACTGATATAATGTTATATGCCAATTCCATCTCAGTAAAACGGGGAAAACAATTTCTGTGATACTTCTGTGGCAGAGGGTCAGTGCTTGGGAATTACCAACTTTTTGTTTTTTTAGGATTTTTATTTATTTTAGAGAAAGGGACAGACAGCATGAGTGAGATGGGCAGAGGGAGAGAGAGAATCTCAAGCATACTCCACACTGAGCGTGGAGCCTGACGTAGAGCTTGATCCTAGGACCCCAAGATCATGACCAGAGCAGAAACCAAGAATGGACACTCAGAAACCAACCACACCACTCAGGCATGCCTTACTGACTTATTATTAAAATATTGCCCTAATTGTATTTTTTTAAAAGATTTTATTTATTTATTTGTCAGAGAGAGAGCGGGAGCGAGCACAGGCAGACAGAATGGCAGGCAGAGGCAGAGGGAGAAGCAGGCTCCCCGCTGAGCAAGGAGCCTGATGTGGGACTCGATCCCAGGACGCTGGGATCATGACCTGAGCCGAAGGCAGCCGCTTAACCAACTGAGCCACCCAGGCGTCCCCCTAATTGTATTTGTACTTGCAAATCCAACCTCACTTTCTAATCCATCTGGCTCAAGCCACCACTTCCATCTTCCTAAAGCATCTCTCTGATATCACCTTTCTATTCTAAAACTTCAATAGCTCATAAATGATCTTCAGTCTGTCTTTTTCAGGAGATTACCAGTCGTCTTTCAAAGTACAGATCTAAAGGCACCTTCTCCAAGATGCCCACTTTCACTGCCTATGATTAAAGTCATCACTTCCTAACTGGAACCCCCAAAACATTCTGTATTATCCATGCAGTGATTATAACAACTTTGACTTTTGTATTATAAATATCTGTCCATGTTTTATTTTTTGTATTAGATTGCATATAATTGAGGATAGGGATAATGGATTATCAAGCTATAGATGGCATACTTATTTCACAAAAGTAGATAGTGATTTGTATTAATTAATGCACAAGGAGATAGAAAAAAAAATAGCATTCTTGACTCAGAGTTACATTCAGAGGTTTTATAAGGAGAAAAATAAGAAATGTTTCTAATAGAGCATTTGAGCTCTATGTGTTGTTAAGCCAATGTCAGGTGTAGAGACCCATAAACTGTTGTGCATCAGCCTTAGAGCCATAATTCATATGCCTATTTAAACTTATGCAAATGAGGACATTACAGTGGAAACATATATACAATATGAACATCAATAAAAGAAAACAAATTACTCTATAATTTGTTGCTGTTAAAGTAGGCCTAACTCATTAAACTGTTCAGTGGCTAAAGCATATGAAAACATCTGCTGTGGAAGGTCATATTAACAGAATATACTCCAGAAACAAAACCAGGAAAGAAAAATTTCTTTTCACTATATTTCTGGTACCCAGTTATGCACCAACTATTCAATGTCATCTCAAACTCCCTCTTCTTCCCACCCACAGATATAGTTTCCTGGGTGCCATTACTATAATCTCTCTTTCTCCAGGGCCAGAGTCCCACGATCATTTTCCCAAAACCTCTTTGAAAATTTCCTTATATCCTCAGAATTTTGTTAAGGGATGCATTTGATAGGTGATCAAAAGAATAACTGAAGATTAATATCATTGTTCTGGTATGAAGAAGCCACAGAAAATATCTTAAGAGTGAGAATAATCTGTGTGACAAAAATTATCTGTACTTTGTAAGTGAAAAAACTAAAATAAGACTAACTGATTTTCCCAAGGTATATCCAATTTAATTCCCTTCCCAACATACCTAATCTTCCCAAAGATATTTAAGTTTTTAGGAAACTCCTAGGCACACAATCAATATTTTGGATAGGAAGATATTGCTACACCCTTTCAATGTCTCCAAGTGTGTGAACAGTGATACAGATGGCTCATTTATTCATTACCTAGATCACTGGCTAATAATTAGACTTCAATTACTGTGAGTTTAATCATTATCTGTATAAGTCATTGAGTCAAGTAAATCACATATTTTACTATGTCATGGAAATTTTGCAAAATATTTGATTATTAATGAAGCAAAGCAAAATAACAGGCAAAAGCCAAAAATAACCCTAACAACTCACATATTGGAAAAAAATTACTTAAAGACTTGTTCAGAGCAAAGAATGAAGGCAGAATTCTGCATTTCATAAAAATCGTAACTGCCATCATCTGAGGTAATTTTTCATATAACCTGGAAAATGAGAATAAAGCATTTTTTAAGCATATATAAATTTTAAATCACTAAGAGATCTAGAGAAAAAATAAAGTGCCTTAAATATCAACAAAGTATCTAATATTACATTAAATAGAAATCTATAACTTTTTTGGACAAATATTATGCAAACCTGGAGGTTTGACTCAAATGTTTATTCAACTAATACAAAATAAAAAATAAAACACTGAGTATATTTGGCTTAGTTTAAAATTATCTTACGATTCTTGGTCATTGTTAGGTCTTATAGCACATGTGGATTATTTCAACATACATATGCTTAAAAATTATTTTTCAAAAAAAACCCCAAGGGCAATATAGTAAAGCAAACATATGTTTAAAAGATATAGACATAAAATTTAGAATTTTTTTATTTCCTTAAAATAAAACCTTCTCTAGAAGAACTTTACACGAGAAATCGAGAGTACTGTGTACATTTGTTTATGAGAAAGTTGAAACACTTTAGGTCGCCTAAGAACAGACTCACAACACATACTAGAAACTAATAAAAGTAAAGTGATTTTACTTACAACTAAAAGTAAAATTTAACTTTCCAGTCTGATGTAAGTAAATATAGCTAAGTAAATTTGTGACATATTTTCAATCAATGGACTTTCCAACTTGTCTTTATCAGTTTAAGAGATATGTTAGAAGATGCTGGTTACTGAGTGGGCCTTCCCAGAGGGCACTTGAGGAAATCTTTAGATAGTTGCAAGATAGATCTCAGTGGATTTGTATTTTTTTCTGCATTCTTGGATGTCCTACTAACACATGATGACTAAGAAACCAAAAATTATATTTCAACTTGTTAAAAATGTCTCTGTTTTAAAATATCTTTGGGGCACCTGGGTGGCTCAGTGGGTTAAAGCCTCTGCCTTTGGCTCGGGTCGTGGTCTCAGGGTCCTGGGGTGGAGCCCCACATCGGGCTCCCTGCTCAGCATGGAGCCTGCTTCCCCCCCCACCCCTGCCTGCCTCTCTGCCTACTTGTAATCTCTATCTGTCAAATGAATAAATAAAAATCTTTGAAAAAAAAAAAGAGGGAATTAGGAGTGCAATAGAGTTATTGGCGGGGGCAATGTTTGTGAAAGATAAAAAATAGTAAAAAAAATAAAATAAAATTTCTTTCACATAAAGCTCCTTTTGACTCCAAACTGACTGCCTTTCCCTTGACATGTTCCCAGTATTTACTAAGTCTTGAGAATACTTCAATTACATAATGCCTCTTGTTTATATTTACTCTCTGAAATTGTTACCTGCATTATTACAATAACCAATATTTCTTTATTTTTAAACCATTGCAGAGTTTTTAAGATAATCTTAGTTAAATTTTTTTAAAGATTTATTTATTCATTTGAGGGAGAGCATGAGCAGGGGGAGGGACAAAGGAAGAGGGAAAAGCAGACTCCTCACTGAGCAGGAAGCCTGATGCTGGGCTCCATCTCCCCTGAGATCATGACCTGAGCCACCAAAACCAAGAGTCTAATGCTTAACTGATGGGACCACCTTAATTTTGTTACCCTTAATTTTGTTTTCTTACTAGTTCTCTATTTATCACTGCATCTCAGTCTTGTATTCAAAAGAATCTTGCACTCATTCTCTTAATCTCATTATCTTCAATCTTATATTTGTTTATTCTGACATAGCCTTTCTTTTGCATTTGTAGCGTATTCATAATGATCTCCATTTACCTTTCCTATTTATCAGCTAATGCGTTATATGGTATAGAATAATCATTAGGCATGCATTTCTTAAATGGAAGAAGGAAATGGAGTAAAGGTAATAATAAGTCCATCTTCACTGTCTGAGACATCACAATCGCCTCATACCTAATATTTCACCCTGTATTACCTTTCTTACGTACCCTAATTCTAAATTCCATGTCTTAAGTACTACAGAAAAAACTTAGACATATCATTGAAACTCACCCAGGAAGTCATAGAAATAGGAATTTGGACACAGATGTCATTAATTATGTTGATTTTGAGTCTTGTAGATTTTGTAAATCTATTAATAAAATTAATAAGCCAGGAAACAACAAATGTTGGCAAGGATGAGGGGAAGGTAGAACCTCCTTTAACTGTTGGTAGGAATGCAAGCTGATGCAGCCACTCAGGAAGACAGTATGGAGGTTCCTCAAGAAGTTAAAAATAGAGCTACCCTATGACCCAGCAACTGCACTACTAGGAATTTACCACAAAAATACAAAAGTAGTGATCCAAAGGGGTACCTGCACCCCAATATTTATAGCAGCAATGTCCACAATAGCCAAACTATGGAAAGAGCCAGATGTGCCTCGATAGACAAATGGATAAAGATGTAATACACACACACACACACACACACACACGCAAAAAATATTACTCAGCCATCAGAAAGGATAAAATCTTACCATTTACATTGATGTGGATGGAACTGGAGGGTATTATGTTGAGTAAAATAAGTCAATCAGAGAAACACAATTATCATATGGTTTCACTCATACGTGGACTATAAGAATCAGTGCACTGGATCATAGGGGAAGGGAGGGAAAACTGAATAGGAAGAAATCAGAGAGGGAAAAAAAACATGAGAGACACATAACTGTAGGAAACAAACTGAGAGTTACTGGAGGGGAGCTAGTCAGGGGAATGAGGTGATGGGCATTGAGGAGGGCACGTGATGTGATGAGCACTGGGTGTTATATGAAACTGATGAATTACTGAACTCTACATCTGAAACTAACAATGTACTATACATAGGCTAGGTGAATTTAAGTTCAAAAAATTTCTACTGATGCAGTTAGGCAGTATAGGAAGCAAGTATTCTTCATGTTTAGAAATTAACCAAGTGGCCAGTCCAACAGGGAGGCACTCTAGAACTCTATCACTAGCTTGTTTAGAATAAAACAAGAACAAGAAATAAGGCAATGGGAAAAGAATTTCCAAGGTATTAAGTTACCTTACTTCCTAAGGGAGTCACCAACATCATAATCAGAAAGAGTTAGAGAGGGGCGGGGCTCCTGGGTGGCTCAGTGGGTTAAAGCCTCTGCCTTCGGCTCAGGTCATGATCCCAGGGTCCTGGGATCGAGCCCCGCATCGGGCTCTCTGCTCAGCGGGAAGCCTGCTTCTCTTCCTCTCTCTTTCTCTCTCTGCCTGCCTCTCTGACTACTTGTGATTTCTGTCTGTTAAAATGAATAAAATAAAATCTTTAAAAAAAAAAAAGACTTAGAGAGAATAGAGTTGTCTATACTTATCTCCATTTTGACTTCCACTCAACTCCTCACCCATCATTCTGGCCTCTAGTTTCATGAGTCCTTTGAAACAGCTCTTACTGAGATTCCCAAAGAGTTCCATGTTACTAAATCTCATGAACATTTTTTAGATTTTAGTTAATACCATGATAGTTTTTGACACAGTGTCATCCCTCCCTCTCAAAACATATTTTTTCCCTGGTCTTCTGTCACATATTTACCATATTTCACTCCTCCTGGGTCAGTTCTTTCTTCATTGATTACAGGCTCCTTCTTATTTACATAGACATTAAGTGGTGGAGTACCTCAAAGTTTAGCTTTATTTAGGCTTTTCCTACTTTTATTCTATACTCTCTTCCATGTCCACAGCTTGAATTACTATCCAAACACAAGTAATTTCTTCTGAGCTCTAAGTCAATACATTCAATTTCCTGTAAGACATCTCTCCTAGGACTTATTTCCAAACACAAATTCATAACCAAAATCAAATTCATGATCTTTCCACACACTGAGTTTTCTATCTTGCTGAATAACACCCACATCCATCTAGTTGTACAAGCCAGAAAACTCTCTTGATGACAAACTCATCTATCCACCTCCACTTTAGTGCCCCTTTAGTTCGCTTACATTACTGAAAGTTGAGTGATCATTTAAAAATGAAAATCTGATCACTTTTCTCCCTTGTGGCCTCCCATCCCTCTTAGACAAATCTTGATGTTACCTAACAACCCTACAGATCTAATTATCTCTGCTTCTTTAATTTTTTCCCCTAGCATGCTTTTCTGCAGTTCCTGTGCTTTAACACAGAGGCCTTTTCCATCCCTTGTCTGTATTCCCTCTCAAGAATTTACTGGAATTTTCTTCCCCATACTTATCAACTGTTAATTTCTAGTTTATCCTTTCAATAGAAGCTCATGTGTACCATATTTAGGAAAGCCTAGCTTACCTAATAAAGTAAAATGTCTTTATTATGAGCTCTCAAAATACTGTGTTTCTTATTCTCTTTTGCAGCATTTTTCAGAGTTGAAATTGTTTTTTATAATCATCTAATTACGTTTTTTCCTTTTCTAGACTATAATTTTCAAGAAGAAAAGGCTATGCTAGTTTTTGCTCCTCTTTGTATTAAAGATGCACAACACATAGTAGGAAATCAATAAACACTAATTAAATGAATGAACAAATTAATGTTTATAGTCTGAACTGGATAGGTGTATATATCCAGAGGTTTAAGCTGTGTTAATGAATAAGAAGGGCAGAAAAAAAAACCCTATGAAGTTTTACTATTTGACATCTAGAGCCTATGAAAGTTTATCCAGGCTTAATATAAGACTTCAGGTTTTAAATGTTTGAGAATTGGGACGCTGAATATGTGGTAAAGAAACTAGCAGCATTAGGAAGGGAGGTCAAAGTTTAGGGTTAATCCTTGGTTTATTTGATTATTTATCCATTTACTTAAAAATTTTATTAAATGTCTACTATGCACTGTAGACAATACTAAGCATTATGGCTGCAAAGAAAAGATGATGCTTGCCCTCAGAAAGCTTTCAATATAGTAGCTAAATGGCTTTGAGGCCTACCCAACGGTAAAGAAGGAGCTTCTGATCTATCTCTAGGTCTGAACGGCAATGATCTGGGGTGTACATGACAAAAACAGATGGCAGGGTTGAAGGATGATAATATCTAGATGGTTATGTGAATGGAAGAGGAAAGAGTTCAATGACAACACTGGAGATGATCTTAGCATTTCAGTAGTACTTAATAACATTATAAATGGCTACTGTTTGGATAGAAAACATTTATTAAAAATTAAAATTGCCCATTGCATGTGGTATTCAACACTTTGAAGATTAAACTAGAATGACACACCATCAGACTGCAGAAGAGTCAAAGGTATAATGGATCATATTGAGGTAGGTATTAGTTATTGAAATGCCAGTTTGGTGCTGGCTATATTCAAGAAAACAAATAGATATATTGATTTATAGACATCTGTATTTTTCCTTCATGGAGGATAATGAAAACCAAACCTTTAGCTATACTGGCTTAAATTACAAAAACAAAAACAACAAATAAAAACCAAAAAAACAAGGCTTAACTATCAGGAAAAGATGGCTGCAAAATAAATCTAGTTGGGATAGTTTTTGTAACAATTATCTGCAAATACAGAGATGAAGCATATATGTCCCTGGATTTTTTTCCTTCTGTGTAAGCTTGTATTCATGATTTTTGCTGAAATCTTAACAAGTGGAAAGCAATTATGTATCCACCCAAAATTTAAAGACAAGATCAGGAAAAAAACCTATCTTTTCTACTTGAAGAATAAGGAGATAAATTGATGAAGCAAAACAATTTAGAACCCACACAAATGTTTTGTGAATAAGTGGCTGATAAGAAATAATGACATATTCTAATCCTAGAAAGTCACTAAACCAATCACACATTTATATAAAATAAGCGTTCACTTTGGGAATATTTTACAATGAGTTAATGTAAATGTAAATGGGAGTATGAGATTTATATAGAGGTTAGGGGAAAAAAGAAATATAATGTAGTTATTGAGTGTTATATCCATAAGATAATAATTTCTGAACAGGTAATCATTCCATATTCTTTTTTTTTTTTTTTTTTTTTTTTACAGAGATCACAAGTGGGCACAGAGGCAGGAAGGGGATGGGGGAAGCAGGTCCCCTGCTAAGCAGAGAGCCAGATGTGGGGCTCAATCCCAGGAACCTGAGCTGAAGGCAGAGGCTTTAACCCACTGAGCCACTCAGGTGCCCCAATAATTCCATATTCTTATGGAGGAGGAACTGGGAGTATGCCATACTCAAAATGTCCTTTATTATACATTAATGAATTCTGTTCTGATATTTAAATCAGTTCTTTGAGAAAATAAAGAATATAAACCAATGCCCCAAACCTGATCAATCCTAAGTGAAGTAATAACATTAATCTCCTAGAAATGCCAAGTAGGAGATTCAACCTTGATACCTAGAGATTCTTCCAAAGCCAAAAGAGTGGGCTCTGATCTCAACCTATCCATCAGTCTTTCTTTACCCATTTTCTTGAAAATGCTTATTTACAGAGAGCAGGAGTGTTACAACACAGGGCAAACTAGAAACATTATCGAAGAACCACTGGAACATGAAACAACCGTTTCAGTGATTAAGGAGAAAAATTATGACTTTAAATTCTGATCAGTAGAGCAGAATGTTTGACACAGATTCTAGACAAACAGTGGGCTGTTGCACTCTGAATGTTCCATTTTATATTGTTGAAATATGTAATTACCAAAACTGGAAAAAGACTGTGGCCGAAGCTTCTGGTATCTCTGAAGTAGCACCCATTACCTTTAAGATAATGCTATATCTAGATATAAGATATGACTAGTACTCAAAACCTTCATCCATCTTCTGGTTCTGTTAGTATAAATCTAGTACTTCAACTAAAATAATGCAGCAACAAAGACCTTCTGAATCTGGAAATTATAAATTCTGTGAGTATGAGTTGATATGTAAATAGAAATTTTACAGAATTTGGAGCTTATGGCTATAAGGAATCTGAGGTTAAGGAGGGTGCATTGATTTGCCTCAGGCTGTCAGCTACTGAAGGTTAGTTGGTAAGTCCAGAGATCTTGACAGACTTTTCCTTGAGTTTCTTAAAACTCTGGCTTTCTACTATTGGCCAGGGACATAATTACTTCATATACATACATACATACACACACATATATATGTGTGTGTGTGTGTGTGTGTGTGTGTGTGTGTGTGTGTGTGTATATATAGAGAGAGAGAGAGAGAGAGAGAGATTTACATAAAAGTATGTGTGTCTACATGTAAGCAAGGAGATATGAAAAACAGAAAAAATAATACTGTGGTGTAGTCTCCAAGTTTCTATTTCTAATAAACCCAATTATTTTCACCTTTTGGGCATGAAATGAAATTTGCATGATTTTTCATGCAACAACATGGCTGCTGGCTGAGCAACTCCAAGTATTGCAGACTCTAGGGAAATGGCTGGAGAAAAATCTTTCTCTTCTCTATACATGAAAGGTAATTAAAATTATGTGTTCCCTTCAAAGCAAAAGGCAGAGAACTGGACTAATGTTTTCTAAAAGCAGCCATTTTGATCATTTTGCTTCTGTTAAATCACAAGAACTTGTGGTCTTGTTGGTGCTTTTCTGGTTATAAAGCATAAGCAAATTCACATTTTTATTTCATCTGACAAAATAAAAAGTAGCTTTGTGACAGTAATAACTAGGAGGGAGATCAGAGTGTTTGACCTAACTGCACGTGGCATTTATATTTTGGCTACAGACAGCTTGTCTTTTGAGACTTCCATCAGTACATAAAAGGAAAATTTAGTAGTTAATGCTCTAATAAGTATGCAACTTCTGGAAAGGAGAGCTGCTTTGAGGTTGTAAATCTCTAGGCATCAGCACTTAAACTTGATCATTTTGCTTGGAGGAATTCAATCTCTTAGTCCACCATTAGAGAAATGTATATGTATACTATGTGTTTCTGTGAGTTATATTTGTGTGTATATATACTATAAATTTTCCTCAATTATCTTTTAACACATTTTCACATAACTTTAATTTTTTCATATTGTTCATGCAATCATGATGATATCATCAAGTTACAAAATGAATTTCTTTCATGGAGTGGTGGTTTCTGTACACATATGTTGATGTGAAAAATACATGAAGACTTTGGGTTCAATGTCTGCTTTGCCACTTGCTTACTCCATAAACTTAGATACCTTCTTCCGCCCCGTCTTAAAGTGAGAATCATAATAAGGATTATTTTAGTGATTTTATGAAGTAATGTACATGAAACATTCTCCCAGAAACTGAACAAGAGAATGTCCTTACTGAATGTTAAATTCCCTTTTTTTAAATTTATTTTTTAATTAAAAAATGTTTTTTAAAGATTTCATTTATTTATTTGACAGGCAGAGATCACAAGTAGGCAGAGAGAGAGGGAGGAGGAAGCAGACTCCCTGCTGAGCAGAGAGCCCGATGCGGGGCTCCATTCCATGACCCTGGGATCATGACCTGAGCTGAAGGCAGAGGCTTAACCCACTGAGCCACCCAGGCGCCCCTTAAATTCCCTTTCTGACAACAATTTAACATAAATGTATGCTTTAATGAATCAGAACATGAAAGTATAATCTTTAAATAATTTACATCAAAGAATTATACTGGTCGATATTATTAAGATGCCAGAATTTTAGGGTTAGGTTTAGTGTTAGTCATCTTTGTACTTACAGTATATAGCACAATGTCTGGCATAGTAGGCATTAAAATTGATATTTTAATGAAATGAAATGAAATGAAATAGCAGAGTGATCAATATGACCTACAGATAATGTATGCTTGGGTAGAGTGAAGATGGGCCCCCAGACCCTGCTTTCTCTCACCCATTCTTCTGACAGTTTGATCATGATTGCATCAGGACACCCAGAATTCTGTTTTAATTTTACTTTGAAGTCATTCTTCTAGTAACCTAAGTCACTCTATGCTACTCACATGAGAGGTGGCCCAAGGACAACCCCTACCCCTGCAAAAGCACATGGGCTCGTTCCTATTTTTCTTTCTCCATAGCACTTTTTTTCATGTGACATGCTAATATTCTACTTTTTGGTATGTCGGCCTCCCCCTTGAGGGCAGAGATGGCTATCTGTTTTGTCATTGTATTTTCAGCACTTAGAGTCTTGCACTTGGTGAGGACTCATAACTATTTGTTGACTATTTGGAAGAACTGCTTTTCATGAGGAAATGCAGTTTTACATTCTAACTCTTTCCTATTCTTTTGGTATATACACAAATACCCAGAATAAAGTTAGTCATTAGCAGTTAGGAGGACTAATATTTTATTGTATTTTTCTAGATTTTTTTAAGATTTTCTGAGTATTGAAAATAATTGAATTCTCCCCTTCTTTATTAAAAGAAACATCTTTGGGACTAAAGGTACACCATAGGAAATATAATCAATAGTATTTTTAATTGTGTTGTATGGTGACAGATGGTAGCTACATTTATGAACAAAGAATAATGTATAAAGTTGTTGAATCACTATGTTGCACACTCAAAACTCATGTATCTTTGTGTGTCAACTATACTTCAATAAAAAAAGGAAAAAGGAGAAAGAAAAGAAACCTCTATAATTGTACTTTCTAGATACACAAACTCATTTAATTCATAGCTTTATTCACTGGCTTGATGGAGAGTATGCTAAAAATAGTACTATGATTTCTTCAGGTTCCTTGAAATACATGACAAAGAGGAGTACTCCTAAATTACAAACATTTTTATTTTACCTCAGGGAAGGCAAAACTCATCAGTGTTTATGAAATAGGAGAAATTCCTCTTGGGGAAAAAAAGCCTTCCTGATGCTGTATCCCATCTAATCAGAACTATTTTTGTTCATGTCAGAGATTAAAGCAAGTTTTATTTTACATTTTTAATAGGACTATAATGTGATATAATTTTTTAATTATTTAAATAGGCCAAGTAATCTGTCTTTCCTTTTCAGTCCTTTCTCTTAAAAAATGAATAGTATTCCTCATTTCATACCCGTTAGAATGGTTTTCATCAAAAAGAGAAGAAATAACAAGTATTGGTGAAATGTGGAGAAAATGGAACCCTTGGGCCCTGTTAGTAGGAATGCAAATTGGTACAGAAAACAGAGTTTAGAGTTTCCTCAAAAAATTAGAAATAGAGTTACCTTATGATCCTTAATTACACTTCTGGATATTTAACCAAAGAAAATGAAAACACTAACTCAAAAAGATACATGTGCCCCTATATGTTCACTGTAGCATTATGTATGATAGTCAAGATATAAAAGCAACCTAAGTGTCCATGATGAAGGAACATATTTAAAATGTAGTATATATACACTGGGATATTCAGACATAAAAAAGAATGAAATATTTTGCCATCTGCAACAACATGGATGGACCTTGAAGTCATTGTGCTAAGTGATACAAATCAGAGAAAGACAAATACCATACAATCTCACTTATATGTGGAATCTTAAAAAAGAAGGAAGGAAAGAAGGAAAGAAAAGCTCATAGATAGAAAAAAATGATTGTTGTCAGTGGCAGTGGAGAGTGGGTGAAATAGGTCAAGGAGGCCTAAAGGTATATACTTTCAATTATAAATAAGTCAGTCATGGGATGTAATGTGTAGCATGGTGTCTACAGTTAATAATAATATATGGTATATTTGAAATTTGCAAAATAATAGATCTTAAAAATCCTCATCACAAGAAAATCAAATTTCTGTAACTATGGTTATTAATGCTAACTAGACTTGTGATCATTTTGCAGTAATTTCAAATAGTGAATCATTATGTTGTATACCTGAAACTAATATGTTATATGTCAAATATATCTCACTTTAAAAAATAGTATACCTACGTTTTAATATATGTGTTTATTTTACAAAAACTGGAGTTAAAATTAAAATATGGCAAACTTTAAGTAAAATCAACCTCTAATGTATTGTAGGTGATAGATAATAAAAGGCCAGAGGTATAAAAATGATTTATCTTTTTCCAAATTTTTCCTTTGAGAGTTTTTAATGTGAAAATCATTCTAAAAAGAGGTTTCAATAATTGATAACTAACAATACCATTTACAGTTTGTTCAGAAAATAAGGCTTAAGGCATGGTATGCTTAAGTATTATATGAAGTCTAGAAAATTTTATAATTTTCAAAAACTTCAAAAATTTGTTTAACAAATAAACTTAGAGCTCTATATAAAATACATGAGTGCTTTCAAATTACATGAATGTACTTAGCAAATTAAAACCTAGGTTCGAAAATATTTAGTGCCAAGCAAGCTAGGACTTATGCTTGGAAAGCACCACTGCAAACTCATTCACAAATTTTTCTTCTTATGCCTTTTTCTTTTGTTTTCAAGACTTGACTGTAACAATTGTGCTTCTGTTCTTTTATTGGACAGTATCTAAATTTTGCTAAGCAATTGGGCAAATAGCTTTTACCCACTAGCCATGAAATAAACATTTTTTCTGCTTCACAGGACTTGTACTCAAAACATTTGCTCTTCTTATGAAAAGGAAATGTTTAAAACAAAATAGTACAAAAATATCCAGGTTTTTTTTTTTTAAGATTTTATTTATTTGACAGAGAAAGAGAGAAAGTGCACAAGTAGGGGGAACGACAGAGGGAGAAAAGGAAACAGGCTCCCCCACTGAGCAGGAAGCCTGATGCAAGGCTCCATCCCAGGACACTGGGATCATGACCTGAGCTGCAGACAGATGCTTAACCAACTGAGCCACCCAGGTGCCCCAATATCCAGGTTTTCTTACAGTTTGTTTGTTTTTTTTTTTAATTTTTTTAATGGAGATAACAAAACATAGCTGAAAAGATTCTTTGGATTAGATACAAGGTTTGTGAACCTCCTCCAGCAGTATTTATTGAAGTTAGCCCTGAGCAAGACATAGCTATAAGCTCTTAAGTGGAAGGCCACTGATGATTTGTCATACTTCCTAGAGTAGAAGCTCCCTGAAGACTCTTAGTTTGTTTACTAAGATATCCTCAGGAAATATTTTGTTGTCAAACTCATCATAGGTTTTGACTAACTGATTCCAGGAAGAAAACATGAGAGGTGTTAACAAATTAAATAGAGGCAAAAATATTTTGACTTCCATTTGTTTTAAAGAAATTGTAATGATGAAAGAACAGTGATAGGGAGGGGTTTGAGTAGAAAAAAGTACAAAAAGAAAACCTACAGAATATATTACTCAGTGACTGACTTTTCGTGGATTTGGCCCCTATTTTACATTTGGCAATGTATTATATAGTCTACCGTCATAATCTTCTAACACAGAAAAAGATATGGGTAAGAATATCCTTAGCTTTCTCTAAGAAGCCATATTATTTATTTTTTTTAACTTATTAAGATATTTTCTAATTTTACTGACATATAACACATATTAAGGTATACAACATAAGGATTTATGCATATGTTGCCAAATGATTATAATAATATGTTTTGTTAGCAACCATCATCTCTCATAGTTACAAACTGTTTCTGTGATTAAAAAAACCCACAAACTTTAAAACTCTTTCTCTTAGCCACTTTCAAATGTAGAATACAATACTGTTAACTACAGTCACTATATTGAACATTCCTACAGGAAAACACAGGGGTTAAGTTCAACATTGGTCCTAACAATGAGTTTTTGGATTTGAAACCAAAAGCAAAGTCAATAAAAATAAAAACAGACAAGTGAGACTACAAACAAAAAAGCTTCTGTACACCAAAAGAAACTATCAACAAAATCAATGGGTAACCTACAGAATGGGAGAAAATATTTGCTAATTACATATGCTAATTACATTTGCTAATCTGATAAGGGATTAATAGCCAAAATATATAAAGAACACATAAAAATCAATAGTAAGGAAATAATAACTGTAATTCAAAAATGGGCAGAGGAACTCACTATACATTTAACCAAAGAAGACATACAAATGATTAATAGGTCCATGAAAAAATGCTCAACATCACTAATCCTTAGGGAAATACAAATCAAAACCACAAAGTAATATCACTTCATACCTCTTAGAATAGCAGTCATCAAAAAGACAAACAGTAACAAATGTTGTTTAGGATGTGGAGAAAAAGAAACCCATGTGCCTTGTTGGTGACAGTGTAAATTGGCTTTGCCACTATGGAAAATAGCATGGAGTTTCTTCAAAAAATTAAAAAATTATAACCACACATGATCTGGCAACCCCACTTCTAAGTATTTAACCAAAGGAAACAAAAACACTAACTTGAAAAGATACCTTCACTTCCATGTTCATTGCGGCATTATTTACTATAGACGAGACATGAAAATAGCCTAAGTTGGTTAGTGAATAGATGAAGAAAATGTGCTATATATGATTTCATTAGAAAAGAATGAAATCTTATCATTTGCAGCAACATGGATGAAACTTGAGGGTATTATGTTAAGTGAAGTAAGTCAGAGACAAATAGTAAGATCTCGCTTATATGTGGAATCTAAAAAACAACTTGAACTCTTAGAAATGTAACAGATTGGTTGTCACCACAGGTGGGGTGGGGGACAAAGAATTGGGTGTAGGTTAAAAAGTACAAACTTCCAGGTATAAGATAAATAGGCTCTGGGATGTAATATACAGAATGATAACTACTGTTTATTTGTTCATTTTAAATACGAAACTGTGGAGTCCAAAGCACACTTCCAGCATTTTTATCTCTTGGCACAGACTCATTACTTAACCATTTAATTATACAAAATATAATTTTATTTACTACCTTGATTTCTCCAAACACTATATTCTTTCAGACACTTCTATATTGGAAATGGAAGTGAGTGATGTCTCCAGCCAACTTTCGTAGGCTAAATCACTTTCTAAATATTCATTATACATCTTTTCAGCTTTTATGTCTCCAGGATGGATCCCTAATTTTTGGAGTTTCTCAATTGATATTTTACATTGGCCATCATTGTATCTAAACTCTTGGTATTGGAAAAATTGGCTTTGTCTTCTAAAAAATAGTTTAGGTTAACTTAGTAACACAGCTATTTTTCTGTGAGCATGTCATTTCACTTATAAACCCTACTATTAATAGTTTTCTATATGGAAAATTTCCCCTTCCTAATTCTATTTATATTTCTAAGCCCATTCTTCTACAGTGAAGCATCTACTCAAGTACAATGGCAACTCAGATTTTGTTTTTTGAATTAAATGTCTTTTGTGTGAAACCATATTGTAGGCTATGTAAAACCTATCAGTCAGGTTATCTTTAGATTTTATTCAGATTTAAGATTCATGCATTTTTTTTTAAAGATTTTATTTATTTATTTGACAGAGAGAGATCACAAGTAGGCAGAGAGGCAGGCAGAGAGAAAGGAAGAGAAGCAGGCTCCCTGCTGAGCAGACAGCCCGATGTGGGGCTCGATCCCAGGACCCTGAGATCATGACCTGAGCTGAAGGCAGCGGCTTAACCCACTGAGCCACCCAGGCGTCCCCAAAAGCATATTTTTAAGCAAATATCATGGATCTTGAATTTTCTTTATTAATAAAAATTAATCACAGAATTTATTTTCATGGTAATTAGAAGTTCAAGTAAGCAAACTTTCAAAGAACTTGATGCTTAATCCTCATCTGTTGAGCAACTGCTCAGAGTCCATATGATTGGTAACAGAATTTATCACATCATATGGAAAAGTTGCCTTGCAATATTTCACATTAAGAAACTATCAAAGTGTCCGGCACTCTTACCTTCACCAGCTAAAATTTAACTTTTTTTTTTTTAAATTAAGAAGAATCAGAAGGAGGAGAACTTGAAGAATGACTTTAGTTCCCTAGGAGAAGATACACAATTATTTGGGGGGTACCTAAAGAGTAACAGTCTTTGAGAAAACTGCTGTACATGTCTTACGTGCACTAAGGTTTAAAGTTGTCATAGAATTTATAAGACAAAAAGAAATTTAATGCCTACCTAATAGATTCAACATCACACTGAAACTAAAGCACTGTGAGTGCTAGCAAATATCTTTGAAAACCCTCATTTTATGTGTTACCTTTAGGTATTAAAAATAGTTTTAATTATTAGGTTATTCCTATATTTAACAATGTTTATTTAGTTTTCCTTTACATTGAAAACAGAGAGCAATTGCTTCCTCTATTATATTCATTTTTTAGGGAAATACCATTGTTATTCTATTTTTTTTACTTTATTTCACTATATTACCGTATTACATTATGCACCATATCATGAGGATTCAAAGGGTTTTTAGAAAGGAAAAATGTTGATCTATTGATTCTTGCATTTTAATAATGTAAATAAAATCCTGATTAGCTGTAATCTCTTCTTAATATACTATCTTTTGCAGGGTTTCATTAGTATTTAAGGAGATTTACAGAAAGATGAAAAAGTTATTTCCTAATTCTTCCAAGTTTAAGAATATAAATAATTTTCAAATATCTATTAAAAATTATAAAATATTTAACCAATTTTGGGAAATAAAAGATTTTTCATTAGATTAACATATAAATTGAATTGTAACTTATGAATATATGAGCAATTTTGAAAACTGTTTCAACTTTACTTCTGCGTGTTGATACTCACATGCCTATCTTATAAGTGTTTATGTATCATGCTGATCCTCACATGCCTATCTTGTAAGTGTTCTGAGCAATAATAAATTTAGAGCAGCAACTGGCTCACAGAAAGTAAGCCAGCAATATCTATTAATATTGTTATCTTTATTATTTTAAGTTAAAACAGATTTTTAAGATAGTTAAATATGATTTCTTTTTTAAGGTTTTATTTATTTATTTGACAGGGATCACAAGTAGGCAGAGAGGCAGGCAGAGAGAGAGGGGGAAGCAGATTCCCTACTGAGCAGAGAGCCTGATGTGGGGCTCCATCCCAGGACCCCGCATTCATGACCTGAGCCGAAGGCAGAGGCTTTAACTCACTGAGCCACCCAGGCGTCCCTAAATACGATTTCTTTAAGCTGAACATCCTCCAATAACTTCTGGAATTCTGTATGCTTTTATTTTTTATTTTTATTTTTTTTAAGATTTTATTTATTTATTCGACAGACAGAGATCACAAGTAGGCAGAGAGGCAGGCAGAGATAGAAGCAGGCTTCCCGCCGAGCAGAGAGCCCGATGCGGGGCTCAATCCCAGGACCCTGGGATCATGACCTGAGTCAAAGGCAGAGGCTTTAACCCACTGAGCCACCCAGGTGCCCCAATTCTGTATGCTTTTAATATGAGAATTAAAACTGAGGAATTTTAGTTAGTTATCAAGTATTGCACACATTTACTACCTTCTTTTCAACACAATTTTGAGGATAATTCATACCATTAACGAAATGCAGCATGCAAACATTTAGATCCACTAATTTTCTTTACCAGAGATCCAATATATTAATTTGCCCTATTTGGTGAACATTAAATACTTACTGAACAAATAAATTCATATACTTTTTTATGGGGTAATAGTAGCTACCTACAAACACATCTCAGCTTTGCATTAGCTTTCTTTTCTTTTTTTTTTTTTTTAAAGATTTTATTTATTTATCTGGCAGGCAGAGACCACAAGTAGGCAGAAAGGCAGGCAGAGAGAGAGAGGAAGGGAAGCAGGCTCCCTGCTGAGCAGAGAGCCCGATGGCGGGGTTCGATCCCAGGACCCTGGGATCATGACCTGAGCCGAAGGCAGATGCTTTAACCCACTGAGCCACCCAGGTGCCCCTTGCATTAGCTTTCTAATGGATGAATTACATATGCATACATATGAAGATATGACTGAGTTGAAAATTTCTAATATTTATAGGCCAACTTCTCTATAAAAGATTAATTAAAATTTAATACACACTAATATTTCCAATTTGCTCTTCAGATTCTAACATTTTGTGATGAGATTGACAAATCTGATGTCTAACTAAATTTTAGTTAATTGGGATTACAGTACTCTGATGCATAGCTATTTGAATTATTGTTAATACATTATTGATTTAGCTCCACTGATCAGACAGACCAAGTTTTGCATCATATGGATTTAGGAGATACATAGGCATACCTCAGAGCTGTTGCAGGGCTCAGTTCTAGACCACTGCAATAAAGCAAATACTGCAATGAGTCAAATGAATTTTTTTTATTATTCAGTGCATATGAAAGTTCTATTTACAACACAGTGTAGTCTATTAAACATGAAATAGCATTATGTCTAAAAAAAGTAATGTATATACCTTAGTTAAAAAATACTTCATTGCTAAATACTGCTAACCATCATCTGAGATTTCAGAAAATCATAATCTTTTTGCTAGTGGAAGGTCTTGCCTTGATGTTAAGGGCTGATGACTGATCAGGGTAGCAGTTGCTGAAGGTTGGGGTGGCTGTGGCAAATTCTTAAAATAAGGCACTTCATGAACAATTTCTGTTTCAAGCAATGCTTTGTGACAGAACTTTGCCCACAGTAGAACTTCTTTAAAAATTGAAGTCAATTTTCTCAAACCACACTGCTGTTTTATCAACTAAGTTGATATAAAATTCTAAATCCTATGTTGTCATTTCAGTGGTCTTCACAGCACCTTCAGCAAGAGTAAATTCCATCTCAAAAACCACTTTCTTTGCTCATCCACAAGAAGCAACTCCTCATCTGCTCAAGTTTTATCATGAGATTGCAGCCGTTCAGTCACATCTTCAAACTCTGTTTCTAGTTTTCTTGCTATTTCCATCACATGAGCTATCACTCTCCTCACTGAAGCCTTAAACCTCTCCAAGTCATCCACCTGAGTGGGAATCAAACTCTCATTTCCAAACTCCCATATTCCAAACTCCCATTAATGTGGATATTTTGACTTCTTCTCATGAATCATGAATTTTCTTTAAGATTTTATTTATTTATTTGAGAGAGAGAGAGAGAGAGAGAGCCCCACTGAGCAGGGAGCCTGATGTGGGCCTCGATCCCAGGACCCTGAAATCATCACCTGAAGCAAAGGCAGATGCTTAACCAACTAAGCCACCCAGGCTTCCCAAATCATGAATGTTCTTAATGGTACTTAGGACAGTGAATCCTTTTCAGAAGATTTTCAATTTGCTTTGCCCAGATCCATCAGAACAATTGCTATCAATGGCAATGTTTTTTTCTGAGCAGTATGTCTCAACAGCAAGCTTCAGATATTCAGTAAATGTTGTAAACAGATGTGTTGTCATTCAGGCTTTATTGTTCCATTTATAGAACATAGGCAGAATAGATTTAGCATAATTCTTAAGGACCCTAGGATTTCTGGAATGGTACATGAGCACTGACTGCAACTTAAAGTCACCAGCTGCAGTCACCCCTAACAAGAGAGTCCGCCTGGCCTTTGAAACTTCAAAGATACCTAGATGGCATCTTCTTCCAATGTAAGGTTGTTTTGTCTATGAAGATCTGTTTAGTGTGACCACCTTCATTTATTATCTGGCTATGTTTTCTGGATAACTTGCTGCATCTTCTCCATCAGTACTAGCTGCTTCCCCTTGCTCTTTGATGTTACGGAGATTGCTTCTTTTCTTTAAACCTCATGAACCAATCTTTGCTAGCTTCAAACTTTTCTTCTGCAGCTTCCTCCTTTCCCTTGGCCTTCACAGAACTGAATCTAGAGCTTTCTCGATTAGACTTTGGCTTAAGGAAATGTGCAAATGTTGATTTTCTAGCCATACCACTCAAACTTTCTCCATATCAGCAATAAAACTATTTTTTGCTTTATTAGTATTCATGTGTTCAATAGAATAGCCCTTTTAATTTCCTTTAAGAATTTCTCTTTTGCATTCACAACTTGGAGAACCGGAACAAGAGAGCTAGCTTTCAAATGATCTTGGCTTTTAACGTGCCTTACTCACTTTGCTTAATCATTACTAGCTTTTGCTTTAAAGTGAGAGACATGTAAGTCTTCCTTTCACTTAAAATACCTGGAGGCCATTGTAAGATTATCAATTGGCTTAATTTCAACATTGTTGTGTTTCAGCCAGTAGGGAAGCCCAAGGACAGAAAGAGAGATGGGGAGAACAGTTGGTTGGTATAGCAGTCAGAACACACACAATACTTATCAATAAAGTGTGCCTTCTAAAATAGGCACAGTTTGTGGAGCCCCAAAATTATTATGAGAGTAGCACCAAAGATCACTGATCACAGATTGCCATAACGACTATAATAATAATGAAAAAGTGTGAAAGATTGCAAGAATTACCAAAATACGACACAAAGACATGAAGTAAACAAATGTTGTGGGAAAAAAAATGGCTTATTCACTACAAGGTTGCCACAAATCTTGAATTTATTAAAAAAACTATTTGTGAAGTACAATGAAGTGAAGTGCAATAAAATGAGATGCTTTTGACACATTTGTGGATGCTTTAACTGGAAAAAAAAAATGAGTGGGGAAGCATTATTGCCTCCTAGCTTAAAGGACACAAATAATTTTTTTAATGTGGGTAGGAGACTAAAAATATTTCATATTTAAATATAAATTTATGTATTACTATTTATGTTAAATATTTTCTAATTCCATTCAAGATTATGAGCATTTTATATATAAATGTATAGCTATAATTTAAGTATTAGAATATCTTAAAATATCATTTTCACTCAGCAATTTTTGAATTGTTATATTTATGTATCACTTTAACCAAAATATAGTTGCAGAAAGAACAGAAAACTATCATCTTCTATACATAATTCTAATGCAAAACTATTAAAATTTTGATATTTTCCTATTTTTTATTAAAAAGCAAAAGATATATCCATATTTACCTTGAAAGACTAACTTGAGATTTAACAATTATATATTTTACTTCCAGCTTTGAATTACCATACTACCTTAAAACTGTAAAATAAAATTGCTATTTTCAGTTCTCTGAGTTTAGAATTAATTCTGTATGGCTATGGCCAAATCCAGTTTATTACATATTTTAACACCAATCTAGTTCCCAGCAATTATATTACTAGGGTCTTAAATAGTAAAATCTGAGTTTCAAGGTCCCTGTTTTATGATACAATCCCACAAATTACTTTTAGAAAACTGGATACACCAAATATTGTGTACCAGATATATCCAGTGCTTATTGGAGACTTCAAATTACTAATGATGTCTTAAATAAGACTTTCAGAGCAGGCTACAAATTCCATGACCATTAGAAAATAAAGAATTATTCCCTTGAGGGGTCAAAATCATGCAAAGCAATTAATACCAGTGAAATAATCAATGATTACCTTATCATTTTAGGACTAATGTAGATGTGCCTACATAGATGGAAAATAAATTTAAATTTCTTATCTATCATTTGATGACTAATCAGTGATGCTTATTTTGTTGTTAACCAGCTCTTGCTCTTCCAGTTTCTAGAAAAATAGATTATTCCTGGGTGAGAAAATCAATAATATCCATATTTGTTAATAATTTTGTTACATTTCAGTGACAGGTATTACAATTGATAAAGTGCTGTTTTTACCATTCAGTCATTTTTAGTTTCTCTGCCAGCTTATATTATAGCTGCCATTTTGCTTCAGAGTTTATAAATCATTAAGACTTTGGGAAGTGGATATATATGAAATATTACACTCTGTTTGCCTGATGTGGAGGGTTCAGAGATGTTTCTACAGTACGCTTTATGTTTTGACTACTATTGTATGTTGAGCTTGCTTCCACTTGGGTCCTGGAAAATAGATGTTCTTATAGATTTTTGTCTTTTCTAAGAATCAGTGGGCACAGTTACACACATAATGTTAAGGTTAAATATCTATATGGTCAGAGTTAATAAGGGTTGATTAAAGGACATCACTATAATAAGTTTTAAGATGTAGAGAGAAAGAAGCAGCATGCACATTTCTTTCATTAAGAGTAGTCCCCATTTTAAGATGCAGTTTCAAGCATGTAGGATGGAATATGATCACAGGAATACTGTGAAGGCCATTCAGCAACAACCAGTTGGTGCTTGTGAAGGAGAATTTGTTTGGCCTCATGATCACCATTTTGTCAACAACTACATAAACAAATATTTGGACATGTTTTTCTAACAGCACATTATCTCTCCCAATTACCCTCCAATTTACACTTGTGTTACTTTTAACAGCTAGACTGTCCTTTCTCACAAATAATAATGGCCTCACCACTAAAATGAAAATAAAAAGCAGGCAAAAGCTTAGTTTCATTGATGGTGAGACATAAATGTTAATTACAGAGGATACTGAAATATAAAAGAACTCCCTTTGCTGTCTTCAATCCCTTTTGAACTTCTCAGGGGTTTAAATATAGTGTTTGTTTGGCAGATGGTCATGTCTGGAAAATAAAGAGAAGGAAAATACTAGAACCAAAATAGTACCTCAAAACTTAATAACCAATTTTAATTTTCATCAATCAAAAAGAAGACTATCATTTTTTAGGAAAAATTTAGTTGAAGAGATGCAAATTCAATTCAAAGTTTCTGTTTCTGGAAGATACAAAACTTTATCATTATGAAAAATGTTGCTAGTTAAATAGTCGAAATGGAAAACATTGTTCATGACCATTCTTTTTAGTTAGAGAAGCAATGGATTAGTATCGAGTCAGCCAGATAGACATGCATATATGTATGCCTTTAAAAATAATGTCTAAAGTTTTTGTGTAGAAAGGATATAGTTAAATAAATGAATTGGAGACATGAGCAAACTGGACAGCTACATGTAAAAGGACAAAACAAGACTACTTTCTTACACTAAACATAAAAAATAAATGCAAAATGTATTAAGGACCTACATGTGGGACCTGAACCCATATAATCCAGAAGAGAACATAGTAATTTCTCCGACAGTGGCTATAGCAACACCTTTCTAGATATGTCTCCTAAAGCAAAGGAAACAAAAGTAAAAATAAACTACTAGGGCTACATCAAAACAAAAAGTAAAGGAAAGCATTAACAAAACAAAAAAGGTAACTACTGAAAGTGAGAACATATTTGCAAATGGTATATTCAAAAAGGGCTTAATACCCAAAATATATGAAGAATTTATATAACTCAGCACCCAAAAAGAGACCAAATAAATAATCCAATTAAAAATGGACAGAGGAACTAAATAGACATTTTTTTTCCAAAGAAGATATACAAATGGCCAACAGTCACACAAAGAGATGTTCAACATCACTCATCATCAGGGAAACACAAATCACAAATCAAAATCACATAAGATATCATCTTACACCTGTCAGGATGGCTACAATTAAAAAGACAAGAAATAACATGTGTTGGAGAGGATTTGGAAAAGAAAAGGAACCAGTGTACACTGTTGATGGGAATGCAAACTGGTATAGTCAAAGTGGGAAATGGTATGGAGATTCTCCAAAATTAAAAATGGAAGTGTTGTATGATCCAGTTGTTCTACTCCTGGATATTTACCTAAAGAAAACAAAACACTAATTTGAAAAGATATATCTACCTTTATGTTTATTGTGGCACTATTTCTAATAGCCAAGATATGAAAGCAACCTAAATGTCCATAAATAGACAAATGCATAAAGAAAAGGTGTATATATATATATACATATGTATATATACACACACACATTATATATATATATACACACACACACACATACATATATGGAATATTACACAACCATAAAAATGATGAGATTATGCCATTTGTGGTAACATAGATAGACCTAGAGGGTATTATGCTAAGAGAAATAAGTCCGACAGAAAGACAAATACTATATGATTTCACTCATATGTGGAATCTAAAATATCAAGCAAGTAAATAAAGAAACAAAAAGCAAAATCAGAACTACAAAGAACAGACTGTTGGTTTTAAAGGGGAGAGGAAGAGAGGGATTGGCAAAGTAGGCTAACAGGAACAGGAGATACAAGCTTCCAGTTATGGAGTAAGTCATGGGAATCAAAGGCATCGCATAGTTGATAAATAAGTAAACAAATAAATAAATCGAATGTCTAATTAAATTATATTATAAAAGAACTTAAAAATGCATTTGTGAAAATGGATGGAAAGGAAATATGTCAAATGATTTTGACTGCCTTCCAATGTTCTGATAAACCACATTAAGTTAAAAATTCTGTACATTTAAAAAAATTATGTACATTTTGACAGTGTTGACTATTTACATTAACACAAATGTTATCTCCAACAAGGACCAAATGCTTATAACTTTAAGGACTATAAACAAATATCCTTTCACATAAAAGAGTTTTCTCCTAAAATTATAAACAACAGCCCGACATTATGCTGTTTACAATTCTTCATTACACTTAGGGTATAGTCCAGTTCTGCCCATGCCTTTCAAGGACTGAGGGGATGTTACTTATTATCCCTAACCTCCTCTCCCGTCCTTTCCCTAGTTGTACATACTCCAAACATGCCTTCTTTCTACCCCTCACTCATACCATGCTCAAGCCTCTCCCTTGGAGCCTTTAGCTCTTCCTTCTACCTAGAGCATCTGACACAGATCTCCCAGTGGTTGGCATCTCGTCATTTTGGTCTCAGGTCAAATGAAATTTTCTTGACTATTCAATCAAAACTGGCTGTCTTTCCACAGTCTTTCTCTAGCCTTTGTTATTTTCTTCTCCTACTCAATATACTTGATTTCACCACGTTTGTTTACCGGTGTACCTATTAATGTCTGTCTTCTCTTCCTGAATATAAATTCTATGAGAGTTATGTGTCGGCTAGCGGGCTCACCAATCTAGCCCTAGTAACAGAAGGGTGTCTGGCAAACTGGCCAAATTAAGATTTGTTGAACAAAGGAATAGTAAATAAACATCTTTTCAGTATCTTTTTCCCACCCAAACATGTATTCTGCCAGAAAACTATGGAAATATAGCTATCCTTATCCACTGCTTCTCCATCATCACCAGTGGATCTATTAGCAACTTCCAGTGACCATTTATTTAACTTGTTTTGTCACATTTGTGTTTATCTTACTGAACTACAATTATAATTAACAAGATAAGGATATTCTTAATTTAGATAGGAGTCTATTCACATGGGTTTCTTAATTTGTGTTTCTAAAGGTAACTTAGATTAAAAAAAACCTAGAAGCTAAATTCAATTATACAAAATTAATGACTTCCTTCAAAAGGTCTTTATACTGGGAAAATATTCTGTTTTACCTATGAGATAATATAGATATAAAATAATTTTGGAGTTTCATTAAAAGCATTGATAAAAATATAAAGCATATTGAACTAAGAATATTAGAGAAAAAGTTTTCACATAGTGTTTCAAGCGCCACCTTCAAAAAAATCCAATCATACTGAGTTTGCAGATTAAAGAGAGAACAGAACATTTTTAAAAGCTACATTAAGTTTCAAAGAGAAAAATCTTTTTGGATAAGAAGAAAGCAAGAAAGAAAAATCTTTTTAGGGGAAAAGTGTTTATATTTCCAAAGTACATTTTAAAAATTTTATGTGGTATAAAGAGTATCCATCTCTACCCACACTTATAGATAGCACAACTTTTACTACATAATACATTAATACATGTTTAATGTATAAAGTACATTTTTTTAAAGATTTTATTTATTTATTTGTTATAGAGAGAGAGCGAGCGAGCACAGGCAGACAGAGAGAGAGAGAGAGCGAGCACAGGCAGACAGAGAGGCAGGCAGAGGCAGAGGGAGAAGCAGGCTCCCTGCCGAGCAAGGAGCCCGATGTGGGACTCGATCCCAGGACGCTGGGATCATGACCTGAGCCGAAGGCAGCTGCTTAACCAACTGAGCCACCCAGGCGTCCCTATAAAGTACATTTTTAAGTATAAAGAAAAATTATCAAGAGACTACCACATAGAATTTGAAGTAGAAACATCTTTTTTCCAGGGCTTATAGCTTTTCATCATTAACTTACTGCCTCCAAGGGACAATCTGCATTACCCAGATTGTCATATTCATTCATTCAACTATTATTGCACTTTAAATTCATTTGAGGCAATGTTGTAGCTCTAGGAATATACCAGAAGACAAGGCAAAGTCCTACACAAGAGACAATCAATAACCTCAAATATCAATTGTTAAGTACAAATTCATAATCTCACATTTTGTTGGAACATGGTGATAGTAACATTTTCTAATATGAGTCTAGTATAAGTAATAGTATCACAGCAGAATTTGCCAACTCAAAGCCATCAATAATGAAGTAAATGCAGTCTTGTGCTAAGGACTGGGCATAGAGTAGGCACTCACTAAATACATAGTGAAGAGATGAGTCCAAGTAGGGATGAATGAAACACTTCACTATCAATAGCCCCATCATTTTGTATCATTACAGGGTCTGCAATTAGTGTTGGAAGACATGCTCCTTTATAAATGTCCAGTTTTAGCTGATAATTTACCAGTATCCATTTTGAAAGGATATACATAAAGAAACTCCTTTTTTTTTTTTAAATGTTAAAGGCAAAACTTCAGTGCATGTGAAATTTTCCTTAAAGGTTTTCTTCTCCATTGTAAATTATACTTGAATTGGCCTGCAGAATCAAAAATATCTGTGCTCCTGTTCTCTAAAACCCAGAGTGAAGTGGCAAGCCAGCTGGCAGGGCCTGCTGGCAGGCTGCCATTCTCATCTGCGGTTGCAAGGAAGCCTTAGGGGAAAAGACAATCATGAATTCTGTTTAACTAGGGCCATAGAATGGCATTTGTTTCTTGATGGACTGTGGGTCTATTACTAAGACAAACTAGATGAAAGCCATTCAAATCCCACTTTCTGTGACTATGGGAAGATCAGAGGACTGGAGGAAGTTTGAGAATAGAGATTACCCTGTTTGTTATTCTTTGACACAATGATAAAACAATCAAACTGAAAATAAATGTTCCTGCACCAACTGGCTATTTGGACTGATATTTTCCCCCCTGAATTGTCTTACCATGGTATACAGTTGTCCTACATATGAGAATATAATAAAAACCTAACAGTAATAATAATTAACATTTATTGTTCTCTCTTTCCAGGCATTGTTTCAAGAACATTGGCATTTATTAAGTCATTTAAATCCTCCAAACAAGTCTGTGAGATAATAGTATTCTGACTTTAATTTTATAGGTAAGAAATTTGAGACAGCAAGGTTAAGTAATTTGCTCAAGGTTGTAGAGTTTTTAAGCACAGTGATACTATAAGATTCTTATTCCAAAAACACATTTTCAAACATATAGACTGAACAAAAGATACCATCTGGTTCACTATAAACCCAAATCACTAATATTCAAGCACTCATGAATGCTTTAAGAAACTTTCAGTTAAATTAAAGAGTCTAAGATGTTGGTTAAAAAAAAAAAAAAAGAAATTTTTGGTTAGTAAGTTTAGGAGTTTTGGTTAAGAAGACAGTTCAGTCTGAGATGTTTCACCCCTTAGAGAGCTGAAGACAAGGACAGACGCCTATGCACAATGCTAGAATGGGCCTGTGTATTGGTTCATTTCCTAACTTGAGAATTTTAGCTCTGCCCAGAGTGTTGTGGGGACTATCTCCACAAAATAAAAACCAGTGAGAACACCAGAGACTCAGCACTGTATTCCCGATAAACATAAAATTCCAAAACCACTAAGAAGGGAAACCTCACCTCTACCAAAAATTTTAACTTGCAGTACATACTTATCAATAGGTTAATTGTGATCTTTGTGTGATGACAGATGTAAAGCCCTAGCATATAATTTCCCCTGTGGCACTTAATAAATTATATAGATCCTTATTAGTTGTATGCAGTAAATCTGTTGATGGCATCTAATGCAAGCCAGTGTCAAAGTATTATTTGTCCACTGCTTTTAAAGGATCAGGACAGCCTGAGGCATATATCTCTACACAGGGGTCTTGGACTGTCATTTTTCAAGCTTACAGGGTTCTATGCAATGACAAAGACCCAACTCCAAGTTATAGAGTATCCAAGACCTGGTCTTAAAAAAAACAAACAAAAACACTTTAACTCCTGGTCACCAAACATTTAATCCTACCCAAAGTGCTCTAAGGAGCGTTTATTAAGTTATATTTCTATGTTGATACTATTGAACTATAAGAAAGGAAAGTAGCTCTTCTCTTAGGCTCAGAAGTCATTAATATAGCCTGATACTCAGCATTTGATAAAAATAAATTAGACTTTATATTTTTTCAAATGATATTTCAGAGAAAGTACAAAAGCTACTCCATTAGCACATTTTAGTTTAATCAAATGTGTTATATATTTAACCAACTGAGCCACCCAGGTGTATGTGTTACATATTTAAATGCACTGTCTACCAATTCTGTAGCTGGTATGTTAAAAAAAAAAAAGGAAAAGTTTAAAGTAAAATTTTATTTTATTTTTCAAGATTTTATTTATTTATTTGACAGATAGAGATCACAAGTAGGCAGACAGGCAGGCACAGAGAGAGGAGGAGGCAGGCTCCCTGCTGAGCAGAGAGCCCGATGGCGGGGCTCGATCCCAGGACCCTGGGATCATGACCTGAGCAGAAGACAGAGGCTTTAACCCACTGAGCCACCCAGGCGCCCCTAAAGTAAAATTTTAAACATGCTGTCTTTGACTGCTGACACTGTCTATAAATCTGAGGTCAAAGGACTTAGGCATATTATTGTGAGATTCTGAGATTTAATGAAGGTAATTTCTCTAATTACAGGTTTCCATTAATTGAAATTAATATTTCTGCAGATGATTTCTTATATGTTGAAATTTAAAATTCCTATTGTCCTTCGTAAGAGACACAAAATTACTTTCTTTTTGAATTTATCAAGGAGCAATGGAGCTAATTCAAAGATATCTTCTTTTCATGTGTTTAGTACCTTAATATTTTATATTGTTTCAAACAAAATTAATTAAATAGTTTTGGAATCTATGTTATAAACAATTGATAGAAATATTATTGCATCCTAAATAGTGCAAAGTCTCCATTTACATGAGGATATGTAGTTTGGGGATATTTCTGCCTTATGGAGGGTTGTTGCTGTCCATTTACTTTATTTTTTTATTTTTTATAAAGATTTATTTATTTATTTGAGAGAGAGAGAGAGAGCGAGGGAAAGGGGACAAGCAGGAGGTAGGGCAGAAGGAAAGACAGAATCCTGAAGGAGACTCCTCACTGAGCACAGAGCCCAACATGGGGCTCAATCCTAGAACCCTGAGACCATGACCTGAACCGAAATCAGGAGTTGGCTGCTTAACAGAGTCACTGAGGCATGCCACTGCTCACTTTAAATTAAGCTCACCTTGTGTGTATTTCAGAATATGTTCTTTTTATATTCAGAACAAGTTTTAAGTAAAATTTTGGTAGTCTCAAATAAGTTTCTCTTTTCCAAGAGATTTACACTTATTCCATTGACTGTATTTTCTTGTTCAACAGAAAAGGATAGCTAAAATTTTCTCCTTCAGAATTTACCTTTGGAATTTTCCTAGTTATTTATCATATATTTTCTTATCTTTTCAAATACACTTTCCAGTGCATTTTTCTTATAATTTATGTGAAGACACTACTCATTTACTATTTAGCAGAACTGCAGAAATAGCCAGTTCTTTATTCAGATGGGGCAAGTAGCAATTTTAGGAGGAAAAAATAAATGAAGTTCTAACTTTATACTGAACGATTAAGAATAGAATATTAAAGAGATTTTGTGATATGCAGAGTTGGATATTAGAGACACACTTTCATTCATTCAGTCATATAGCAAAGTCACAGACTATATGCAGAAACTGATTTAGCTGTTTTAAGAATCACCTACATTTAAAGTTGGTATAATCATTCCCATTTTACACTTCAGGAAAAGGGTCCAGGATAAAGTAACTGTCCATTGCATGGCAACTAAATTTGAGCTTGCCTTCTGTCCTTAGGTTTCTTTTGTTCATTTTCTTTCTCCTACACCACTGACTGCATTTTTCGTTAAGTCCTCAGTATAGTGGGAAGCCTGATTTTTCTAGATTGGAATCCCAACTAGTCACAAGAACTATAAACTACAATTTAGCCCTTAACTTCAAGAATGGAATTTACTTAGAGCATTTGACACAGTTTCTTTTACTCTTGCACTTTTTATTGTCCTAGACTAGAATTAGCTCGTATCATTAAGATACTTTGCACATATGACAATCATTCATTATTGAGTACCATTGTCTTCAAATGTATGGTCCTATTAAAATATATTGGATTTAACAAAAAGCATGTTTTTTATAGAATAACTTCAGAAACAGGTTTTTATATAATAACTTTAAAAATACTTTTAAAATGTCAGGCACAGAGAAATGAAAATGTTTCTATGATAACATGTTTTATTTTTCAAATGAAAATATCATAGTTCCAGCCACCAAATGAGGGTTTTTTTAAGAGGTTATTTAGGATGTGGGAAACACAGAAATGCCAACTCTTTAGTAATTGCTAAAACAAATATTATTTTATATTAATCACTTAATAGGATAAATATTTTACCAAAGAATTTTGATTGCCTTATTTACTATGTTGATTACTTAATCCTATAATCCTAAATATCATGAATAGTTTTATGGGGATAATACCTTGTTCCTTCTCATTTTGTATTTCAAATGGATTCTGTCTTGAAATCACAATTCCCTTATGAATAATCTATTTCAATATGTAATTACTTATTTTTAAGGTATTTTACAGGATGCTATGGAAATCTAAGAGGAGGAAACATCATAAATTCTGACTTAAATAGTCATAATGTTAAGAACTAATTCACGTGTTTTAACTGTTGTCCAGGCTTTGCAATAAGCACTGTCTCATTTACCCCTGACAATATGTCTATGAAACAAATATTATTATTGGAGTGCCTAGGTGACTCAGTCGGTTAAGCAGCTGCTTTGGCTCAGTCATGGTCCCAGGGTTCTGGGATCAAGCCCCGCATCAGGCTCCCTGCTCAGCAGAGAGCCTGCTTCTCCCTCTCCTTCTGCCTGCTGCTCTGCCTACTTGTGTACTCTCTCTCTCTCTCTGTCAAATAAATAAATAAATAAATAATCAATCTTAAAAACAAAACAAAAACCAAAGTATTATTATTTTGATCCTCACGAAATGAGTAATAGAGTGACTTGTGTGGTCACACAACCATGAAGTCATGAGGCTGGCAGTGAGTCTTTGTTACTAGATTACACTAGTGGCAAAAAGCAAAAAATACCATATACCATAAATGAAGACTGAGTAAGATTGACACTAAAAAGAGATATGATAAAAGTGCTATTCACAAATCAGAACACTGCATTGAAGAAACACTTGTAAGAGAGAAGCGAGTTCTGAGCAGAGGGATAACGTAGAGGAGCAGTTCCTGGTGTTGAATGTCCTGACACTTGTATAATTCTGAGGGGCCATCAGAAGATAGTAAAAGCAATATGGACACAAAGTTAGGTGGAAAGAACACAGTTATCTCACTAATTATGGTTAAAATATCTTATTTTTCCAGACTTTACTAAAAATATATATCTACTCCTAGCCTCCCTAGTCTCCCATGACCTTGGAAGGGTCTGTGTGCATGAGGGGCCCTGAAAATTGAGGTCTCAAGGAGAAAAAAAAATAGCACTTTATTAGGTTTTGTATTATTGGTTATGACAGGAATATATGTCTAAACAGTATGCATTAAAACTCATTTATCGGGTTTTGTTTGTTCATTTATTTCAGTTCTCTATGTAATCGGATATAACTCCAGTCTATAACCTACTTTTAGACTTAGATTTTACTTAAAAGATTTACTTTTAAAAAGATTTACTTAAAAGATTTCACTTAAAAAAAGTTTGTTTTTACTAACACGTCATCAACTACTGGCCTCGTTTTAGCAGAAATAATAGTATACTAAATTTTATTCAGATAGAAAGCTTAGTATCTTTTTTTTTAAGGATTTTGTTTATTTATTTGGCAGAGAGATCACAAGTAGGGAGAGAGGCAGGCAGAGAGAGAGAGAGGAGAAGCCAGCTCCCCGCTGAGCAGAGAGCCCGACGCGGGACTCGATCCCAGTGGGATCATGACCTGAGCCGAAGGCAGAGGCTTTAACCCACTGAGCCACCCAGGCACCCCAAAAGCTTAGTATCTTTTAACTCAACTTTTCTATAAAGTACTCTTATAGCCTGTATTTCATGCGTGTCTAATTTTTTAGGCTTTTTTTTTTTTTTTGAGTATTCGGTGAGGTTGGTATTTATATTTTCTTTCTCTTTAACACAGAGTAAAGAAATGTATATGCCTAAATAGGCTGACTTTGGAAATTACGCTTAGTATTGAAATAAAATCTTACACAATTAAAAAATGTCTAATTTATAAATATGTACATTATATTCAGGAATAATACAATTGGTCTAGATACTCAATAACTGTACTGTCAGTGTTTATATACTCTGATAAATCAGCCAATAGAAAACCCCCTCTCCCAAATAAGGTAAGAATTATTACTAGATTTGAAAAGGTCATTTTCATTCACTATTAATTACTCTTGCTTTTCATGTAGCAATTGCCAGCAAATCTGGAATTGTTTTTGCATGTATGCTCATGCTTAGGGCCTTCATACTGGTTTGCAATAATGGCAGTCATCCATTTGTCTGAACAAACCTTCTACATCTTGGTAAACACCTGCTGGCAAAGGCCATCAGCAGATCAATGTATTTGGTCAATTTGGTTACTAGTAAACACAAATTTTAAGGACAACATCATAATAATACACAGGCAAGTTTTTAATTTTAGAATTTGACTTATGTTTGTCTCTATTTTTCTCTATCAAAAGCAATCCTTCTCAAACTAGAATTTGTATTTAGTTATCTCAAAAATATTGTAGAATTCTCAAAAATAACTCTTCCCCCTCATCATAATTAAAGTGTATGTGAAGGGAAGTAGGGAAAAGGGGATGTAAACCAGTTATTTGGGGCTCAAAGGTGGTGATTTTTCTTTTGATTGTTAAACTATTTCCCTATTTTTATATTGAACAGCTTAAAGACTTTTTTTCCTTTTTTTTGTATTTTAATAGCAATTACTGATCCCTGGTTGTGTGACTAAGCTAATTTTTGAGGGCTTTATTTGTAGAATTTAAAATATATTATAATTTGACAAATGATAAGATTATTATTTCTAAAATTAATGATAGGCACTAGGTAGGCTGTCTTTATGTTAAAAACACAAAATGACAGTGTTTTCCATTTTAGCAACTCTAATAAGTTAAGCAATCCATCTGGTTTTTATCAAACCATGCAAAGTACTGTTCCATTTAGACCACTTAGCATAGTTTAAGCTTGGTGAGGGTTCACCAGCCCAAGAGCTCAGGTAGACCATAGAAGGTATGGAAAGAAACCAGAAAGGCCTGGACCCTAGATTCATAAGCACAAAGACAAAAATAACACACATTGAGAGGAACAGAATGGATAATTGCTAATATATGCTATTAATTTATTCATAGTTTTCTTAGGTGATCTCAAATATTTGTCATATATAAGAGAATTTATTTGAATAATTCTCAACACTTACATTTAACATCACTGGTATTGTGGATCTAGAAGACAGGCATGAGATGAATTGCATTTTGAGGTCTGTTTATTTTGGTACCCACTACTTAGCTTCTAAAGACAGGAAAGACTGCCTAACGGATATCAGCAAGCCATTGATTTGTGACCTGCCTCTTGAACACAATTGTCACAGGTTTCTAGGGACATTTCTGACCAAGCTTCCTTTCATCCTCATGTTCTGAGTACCTTTAAGTTTTCACCTTAAAAAGCTGCTAAAAATGTCTTCTTTTATATATAAGTAAATACCACCCAATTGTCATTTCATGGTATATAATTTAAAATTCAGTAACATCTAGAACTTCTGCAATCTTTTTTGACATATTTGTTTCAGATATATTTACCTTTGATCAAACAGGTATTAAAAACAATTCAGCCTTTAAATTTCTTTTCTAAAATGCAATCTTAGAAGGCAGCTCCAGTAGATGGAAAGCTGAGTATGGAGCCAAAGTTTTATGCCCAGCCCAGCCATTTACTAGTTTCCTATTCTTGATCAAGTCTGTTTCCTTATCTGCAAAATGAAGAGAATGATATATGATAGTGTTGTTATGATTAGTAAATGAGAAAAAGCACGGGCAAAAGCTCTGCACACCATAAGTTGCAATGTGTATTAGTTTTGCTTATGTGTCATTTTTCTCCTAAAACATATCTTGCCAATGTTTCAACAGAAAACTATATATCAAGAGCACAAAGTCTACTTTGTGCTTAATGATATGATGGATAAAAACAAACCAAAGCAAACAAAAAACCAAGAAGAGACTTGACCCTGCCAACAAGAAGATAGTAGCCTAGATAGGAAGAAAAGTAACATATGTAAACCTGAAAACTCAGTAGGATTAATTCTAAATAAGTCTATAAGGAAAAGACTATAAAATAGGGTGCTATCTTCATTTCTAAAATCTATTAGTACTCATGTTAGTCGCGTGGTTACTTTTGCATAGTTTTTATTTAGAAACACTACAACTGAGGTTTTTCAGTTAAGCCTTGAAGGTAGGGCAGTATTTACATCTATGGAAAGAAGAGAGTTGCACTCTGGATAGAACATTGGAGGTCCTGGAAATGCAAGTAGAGTAGGGAGTAAAGATGAACAATATGATGTAAAGAAAAGATCAAGAAAAAGATATATTAGAGAATAAAAGATTGATTGCAACTGACAGAAACTGTAAAGCTCTGGAGAAAAGACAAAGAAAAGGAAGCTGATGTGAGAAGGCAGAAGTTGTCAACAATCCAGTTTAAGGAATACTAATTTTGAGATACCACTATGATATTCAAGTGGGGATATCTACTCTCTTAATGCATTTCAAATCTGAGCATTCCACTCCCTCTTCCAACTAGATAAAACCCAACTAGATAAGCCCCAAAAGAGAGTGCATTGATATATTTAAGAAGAATAAAGTGTAAACATTCAGTCTAGGTTAGTACAATGTGTTAATGAAGAACCGTACTTCATGTTTTTGTGAAATGGACAACAGCATGTTTCTTAATGATATATTATGCTGACTGTTGTCATTAAGAGTTATTTTGCAAAAAAAATCTTGAAGATTACTTAAGGTTTTCAAACCCTAATGTTTTTAAATCTAAAGATTAGCTAAAAGATAATCTGCCATACATCATTTTACTACTCAACATTTTAAACCATGGGAATTATTAATATCTCATATATTCAGTAACTTTTTTAAAAAAAAAGATGTATTTATTTATTTGAGAGAGAGGGAGAGCATGCATGCATACTTGGGGAGAGGGGCAGAGGAGGAGGGAGAGGGATAGAAAACTTCCTGCTGAGTGTGGAACCTGGCAGGGCTCCATTTCATGATCCTGAGATTATGACCTGAAACCAAGTATCTGTTGCTTAACCAACTGAGCTACCCAAGTGACCCTCAATGAGTTTTTTTATAATCTAATATTATTCAAGACATAGCCTCTTTGTTATCTTCCCAAACACTATAATCAGCAAGGCCTTACTCATGCTCTTTTCCTCATAGAATGGAAGTCCCATGAAACTTTACTACTTAACTTACTTCTAAACAAGATCATATCCCAGTTCCTCCCTCTAATTTATCACTAAGTGATTTTTCTGTTCCTACCTATTGTATTGCATACCACTTCACCCTTATTTTTATATTGCCATTTACTATGTCATTTCATTTATGTTGTAAACTTCTCAAACAGAAAAATATGTTTTATCTATTTTTGACTTTCTAGTGGGTAAATCATAATCTCTTTAGGGTCTTCATCCTTTGACAATCTGATGGAAACTCTGAGCTCAATCCCTTAGAAAACTGCTTATGCAAACATACACACCACTTTTTGCATAGAATTCTGAATATTCCAAAACCTTTGAGGCAACACGATTCCAAAATAAGATATCCTGAATTAGTGTTGTTCATTAGTTCATCCCTGGATGAAGTAGGAATTCAATACATGCTTGTCCATGGATTAGCTGTAGGTACTCAAAACATTTTTGATCTGTTCAAGAAAATTAACTGGACTAGGAACCCTGGGAGAAATGGGTTAGAAAATTGGTAATAGTCCAGGGACAGGAACAAGTAGGAGGAGTAGGGGATTTAGGAGAAAGGAAAAGCTTTGGCCCTAGGTATTAACCTAGCTATAGCTGCCTTTTTCTAGTAAAAATTTGTTACCAAGTACACATTTCTTACAGAGAAACAGGTCGTAAATCTGTGTATGTGGGAAACCTTGGAATATAAGATGCCTTAAAGAACCTTGTGCTCTAAAGTAAAAATAGAAATGACACTGAGCAGGAGGAAGGAGGATATGCTGGCATGCAAATCACACCCTTGGTTTCCTGATGAAGCATGACTCAGAAGCTACCAAAGATATTAACCAATCACCAGGCAGAAGTAGGATGAACTGTACAGAGTTCAGAAGGTAGCCAGAAGAAGTTATCTCTGAAGCATTTCAGAAAGAGAACAACTCCAACAAGATTAGTAAGGATAAAATTGTCATTATAGATAAAATTATCATTTACCAAACATCTGTCTGTGTCAAGCATCATACTAATCACTTTGCACGCATTATTTCTCAGTAGGTTGAATATATTTTATTATTGCAGCAGCTTGAATATGTTTCATTAAAGCTTAAAAATGAAAACGGGTCTATCCATCTAACTAGGGCACTATACACAATGATATTAAGAAAATGGAAGTAAAATGGGAAATTCGTTGAAATATGAGCAATTTACTTAAGCCTACATTACATAGTTGTATAGTCTTCTACATACAAGAGCAATACTTAATCTTCCCAAATCACACACACAAAATTTAAAGTATTTTTTAGAAATGATTTAAAGGGGTACCCAGGTGGCTCAGCAGTTAAGCTGAACATCTGTTTTAGGCTCTGGTCATGATCTCAGGGTCCTGGAATGGAACCCCACATTGGGCTCCCAGTTCAGCAAGGAGTTTGCTTTCCCCTCTGCCTCTCTCTCCTCCCGTGGCTGGCTGGTACACACACTCTCTCTCACTCTTTCACACTCTTTCAAATAAATGAATAAAATCTTTCTTAAAATGTATTTTTATGTCTGAGGTTCTACCAATTTATATTTTTTATTACTAGTACTGTTACTAATTTACATCTCACTTTTCTCACATAGTAAGTTTGATTACTTACTATAATCTCAACATAACTTAGTTTAACTGCTCTAATAATAGTTTTAGAATACAAAACTTGAGAATTTATCTTTAGAAATAAAACTTAGTTTTAAATATTTCCTTCTAGAAAAGACAAGCTTTTTTTCTGTAACCAAAAATATCACATTTGAGAAACATAATCAGTCTTCTCAAGGAATAATAATCTATTTCTTCTAACAAAAGGATATGTATTATCATCATAGGAGGAATGCACATAATAAATAAGTATTCAATATTGGCTATGTATAAGGCATTGTTTGGGATGTGAAGACAATTAAGAAATTCTCCCTATTCTCAAGGAGCTCATGTTGTAATAGGAAAAGTAAAAAATGTATAAAAACAACCACATTATAAGGTAGAAAGTTTAAGTGTCATAGGAGATTATTATCTTGATTTTACCAACTGGCATTCTCTCTTCCTGACTTGTGAGGCTCCCAGATCACATGACTAAATAGCATTTACAGATCATGAAACCTAATGATTTAACCTTAAGTACCTCGTATCTATTTATATGTCATGTCTTTTTGTTAAATTTTTTTAAATTGTTATATAAACATATAATGTAACCCCACCACCCTCTCCCAATACCCCTTCCCCCCACCCCCCTCAGTTTGTTTTATGACATTAAGAGTCTCTTTTGGTTTGTCTCCCTCCCGATCCCATCTTGTTTCATTTATTCATGTCTTTTATTTATCCATTCTTTTTTGCTTTATCAACAAATAATGCACTGTCTTATACTTTCACTGAAAGTAGTTTTTTTGGTCTTCCTTAGCTCTTTAAGTATATTATCCTCTCCTTGAAAAAAAAAATCTGGGATATGTGGCTGAGTGCTCTAGTAAGTAACAGAAAAATACTTGCTGACTAGGTACCTAAAACATCAGGAGTACATATTGACTGATATATAGAACATCACAGTTGTAAGCATTATAAGTATCTTTTAATTGGTAATTTGTTGATATGCTTTTAATATAAGTGACATTTAGGTGGTTAATTTTAGAGAATAACATCAAATGTCTGACAATTTTCAAAATCAGCCTCCAGCAGAGTATTATTTAAATGCTGACATTGATGTATTTTTTCCTAAAATGAAATTAAATGTAAGATATTGAAAAGCAAAAGCATTTTGTCTAAAAACAATTTTCTTGAAAATCAGCGCCAATCCAGGTATTTTATGGAGGATGGAGAACCAATTGCACTCACTTTATATTCATGAACCCTTAATGTTTCTCTTCCTCTGACTTTGAGAGTACATTAGTAAGTCTTTCAAGCATAGGGAACATTTTTTTTTTTCTCTGCCACTTTCCCAGATATCTTAAAGTTAGCCTAACTTTTACCTACTTGCCCCAAGACAATGAATTAGATAGCACAGTGGCTGGGAAATGCATGTATAAAATGGTAAAATAAGAAACAAACAAACAAATAAATAAATAATCAGTGGTATGATATAAGCTCTCACTTGTATGATGGAAATTAAATTCATTTTTATTTTTATTTTTTAAAGATTGATTTATTCATAATTTTAGAAGGGGGGAGGCAGAGAGGAAGAGAAAGCTAGAAGACAGATGGTGGGAGGGGGTGGAGAGAGGGGATGGAGGGAGAGGGAGAGAGAAAATCTCAAGCAGACATCCCGCTGAGCACAGAGCCTGATTCAGGCCTGGATCCCATGACCCTGAGATCATGACCTGATCCAAAACCAAGAATTAGACATTTAATCAACTGAGCCATCCAGGCACCCCTAAACTCATTTTTAAATAAACATTCTACAGTAACATATTTCTGAAATTTTTACTGCTCTATTAATGTATTTACAGGCCATAAAATCTAGGAACCACATAGAGAGAAGGTGTAGGGCAATTTTGTTTCTAACATAAACCTACAAAGGGCAAATCTTCTGTTTCCACTCTCGTTCCACTCATTCAATCTAGCAAAAACCAGTTTATTCAAAATGATCCTAAAACAACAACAACAACAAACCCCTCAGCTGAAACATTTTACCCTTCTCTTCAGAACATTCCAATGGCTTCCCATCTCATTCAGAATAATAGCCAAATTCAACCCAGTGTCCTGCCCCATCTGGTCACATGTTACCTCACTGAAATAAACTTTTGCTTTCTCCATTATTTTAACCGGAGCACAATATCCTCTGCTTTCTTCAAATCACCATATACCTCTTATCAAAGTTCAATTTCTCACTTCCTTCAGATCTTTGTTCAAATGTGACCTTCACCTACCACCCTATTCTGATAAATGTATTGACGATAAAAATTCTCAACAAAATAGGTTTAAAGGGAACATACCTCAACATAGTAAAAGCCATATATGAAAAGCCTGTAGCTTTTTCAATGAAAAACTGAGAGTTTTTCCTCTAACAGGAAGAACAAGATAAAAATGTCAATTCTCACCACTTTTGTTCACCATAGTACTGGACATCCTAACCATAGCAATCAGATACGAAAAGTTATAAAAGGTAGCCAAACTGGTAAGGAAGAGTTAAAATGTTCACTATTTGCCAATGACATGACATTATATATAGAAACCCTAAAGACTCCATCAAAAAAGAAACAAAACAAAAACACTAGAACTGATAAATGGGTTCAGTAAAATTGTAGGATACAAAATAATTTACATAAATCTGTTGTTTTTCTATACACTAATGACTTAGCAGAAAGAGAAATTAAGAAAACAATCCAATTTATAATTGTATGCTCCAAAATAAAATACCTAGGAATAAACTTAACCAAGGAGGTGAAAGACCTGTACTCTGAAAACACTGATGATAGAAACTGAAGATGATACAAACAAATGGAAAAAGATTTCACCCTCATGGATTGAAAGAACCAATACTGTTAAAATGTCCACACAACCCAAAGCAATCCATAGATCTATCAAAATACCAGAACTATAAGAAACACTATTAACATTTGTACGGAATCACAGAAGATCCCAAATAGCTAAAGTGGTCTTGAAAAAGAAGAACAAAGCTAGGGGTATTACAATCCAAGATTTCAAGACATACTATAAAGCTGTACTATCAAAACCATATGATACTGGCACAAAAATAGAGACATAAATGAATGGAACAGAATAAAGACCCCAGAAATAAACCCACACTTCCATGGTCAATCTGTGAGATAGGCAGTAAGGACATATAATGGGGGAAAGAGAGTCTTGTCAACAAATGGTGTTGGACAAACTGGATAGCTATGTGCAAAAGAATGAAACTGGACTGTCTTACACCATACACTGGATTAAAGACCTAATGGATGAAATGGATTAAATGGATTAAAGACCTAAATGGGAGACAAGAAACCATAATACCCCTAGAAGAAAACACAGGCAGTAATCTCTCTGATACCAGCCATGGAAACATTTTTCTAGTTATGTCTCCTCAGGCAGAGGAAACAAAAGCAAAAATAAAATTGGGACTACAGCAGAATAAAAAGCCTTCGCACGGCAAAGAAAACTGTCAGCAAGTTGGTAAAGTAGCCTACTAAATGGGAGAAGATATTTGCAAATGATATATCCAATAAAGGATTAATATACTGAATATATATTAAAAACTTATACAACACTGAAAAAAACCAAATAATCTGATGAAAAATAGACAGACAACCTGAATAGATATTTTTCCAGAGAGGATATACAAATGGCCAACAGATGCATGAAAAGATGTTCAACATCACTCATCATCAGAGATATGCAATCAAAGCCACAATGAGATATCATCTTACACCTGTCAGGATGCTTAGATTCAAAAAGTCAAAAAATAATGAGTGGTGGCAAGTATGTGGAGAAAAGAGAGTCCCTTGCACTGTTGGTGGGAATGCAAATTGGTGTAACCATGGTGGGAAACAGAATGGGGTTTCCTCAGAAATTAAAAATAGAATTACTTAAAAAAAATAATTAATTGGGGTCTTTATCATCCAGTAATTCCACTACTGAGAATTTACCCAAGGAAAATGAAAACACTAATTCAAAAAGATATATGCACCCCATGTTTATTGCAGCAGTATTTATAAAAAACAAGATATGGAAGCAACCCAAGTATCCATCAATACATGAATGAATAATGGATACACACACACACACACACACACACACACACACACACACACACACACAATGGGATATTACTCAGCCACACACACACACACACACACACACACACAAGATGGACAATGTGGATGGACCTAGAGGGTATAATGCTAAGTAAAATAAGTCCATGCCCTAAGATTTCACTCATATGTGGAATTTAAGAAACAAAACAAATGAACGAATCACAAAAAAAGACAAACAAATGGCCCTTAAATACAGAGAAAAACTGGTAGTTGCTAGAGGGGATGTGGATGAGGGGGAACTTAGTAAAATAAAGGAATTAAGACTATACTTATTGTGATAAGCACTGATAAATGTATAGAATTGTTGAATCATTATGTTGTATACCCCAAACTAATATTGCACAGTATATTAATTAGAATTCAATTTTTAAAAGCTAATTGCATCATCAAATGACTTCACACATAATGAGTCATTAAAAATGATCTATTCTGAATAATTGTATTCTGCTGAAGGTTAAATAACTTTAAGATGTAAGAAAGAATTGTAATTGAAATAAATTTCAATTTTATATTGCAAAAAAAGATTTTTTTTTTAGTACAAAAGGAAATAAAAATAAAATGCATTCTACCTTCATCCCCCAAAGCTGGCACTCTCTACTTTCTCTCCTTGTTTTGTTGTTGTTTGTTTTTACTTCTTTGATGGCATTTAGCTACATAAAACATACTACCACCAAATGCTTTTCCTTTTCTCCTTCCTACCTCCTTCATTCCCTCCCTCTTTCTCCCTCTCTCGTTTTCCTTCTTTTTTCCACTTGTTTTCTGCACCCAATAAAAGGTAAGCTCTTTGAGGACTGCTAGGTTATTGATACTGATTATTTTTAAATTAATGTTCAGTTTTCTGAATTAATGAAAGAATAAATGATCTAGATCCTATTAACTCTAAAGCCAAATCCTCCTCATTGAATTCCAGCTGTAACACTTGACAGTGATATGGCTGCAAGTAATAGCATCACTTCTGTGACCTCAATTTTCTCATTTCCAAAATGAGCATAATTGGGGTACCTGGGTGGCTCAGTTGGTTAGGTGGCTGCCTTTGGCTCAGTTCATGATCCCAGGGTCTTGGGATCTAGTCCTGCATCAGGGTCCCTGCTCAGCAGGAAGCCTGCTTCTCCCTCTCCTCCTCCTCCTGCTTATGTCTTCACTCTTTCTAATGTCTGTCAAATAAGTAAGTAAGTAAATAAATAACCTTTAAAAAGGGGCACCTGGGTGTTACAGTGGCTTAAGCCTCTGCCTTCTGCTCAGGTCATGATCTCAGGGTCCTGGGCTCAAGCCCTGCATTGGGCTCTCTGCTTAGCAGGGAGCCTGCTTCCCCCCCCACTCTCTGCCTGCTACTTTAAAAAAATGAGAATAATACTGCAAATCTCACAAGGTTGAAGTAGATTAAAGGAGTAATGCACAAAAATTCTTAGAATGTCACATGGCATGTAAAGCTCTCTACGTGTAAACTATTATTATTATTTTTAAAGATTTTATTTATTTGACAGAGATCACAAGTAGGCTGAGAGGCAGGCAGAGAGAAAGGGGGAAACAGGCTCCCTGCTAGGTAGGGAGCCCGATGTGGGGCTCGATTCCAGGTCCCTGGGATCATGACCTGAGCTGAAGGAAGAGGCTTTAACCCACTGAGCCACCCAGGCGCCCCGTAAACTATTATTATTAAGTTAAATGAATTTTATAAAGACCCCTAAACACTTCATGTTCCTTCAAACATCTTCCATATTGTTTGTTTTGGTTTTAAAATATTTGTCCTATAGCTAAAATGTGCAAGATTATTCTTAAAAAATTTACATTTTGAAATACTTTAAAATCCTTAGGATTAGCATATGGTAGCCTCCAACCAAAGATATATTAAAAGTGACTATTTAAGTTTAATAGTAAAAGACTGGTTAATGATAACAATGCATCGTAAAACCTTCAGAAGGAAAGGAGAATGTTTTGTGGACCATTTGTTTTTTGTGTGTGTGTGGCAGTTTTAAGTTATTAGTTTTTAAAATCAGTACTTTTTAATGGAAACAACTTGACCAAAAATCTGTCACAGAATTTTGAGACCCATTAAAACAAAAGTTTAATGAGAAAAAAAAAAAAAGTGACTATAAAATTTTTATTTATAGTAGTGTCTGAACATATAAAGGACCTTAAACATTAAAAATACTAGAGATTATGATCTCTAGTAATAATAATTGATGGAAATATTAATTTTAAATAAGATATTATAATATCTGTCACCCAAGAATACTTTGTAATATGATAAGAGGTACTTCTAAAAAAATCCTTACATATGATAAAATCTGTACATTTAATATCTTATGTGCATTGACACAATCATTACAAATTATATCAGAAAATACTTAAAATTATAAAACTGAGTTAGCTTAAAATAAACCAGATCACTTGTATTTAATGTATTTTATAGAATTATTTCATGTTGCATTAACCAAAAATGTACAACTCTTTCTAATATTAAAAATACATACTTTGAAAATAATTATAGTTTATATGAAATAAAGTATTATTCAAAATAAAATCACCTAATAACTTAAAATGTACATTACACACATTGTATATAATGGAATACTGAATTTAAATGTAATACATGTGTATGTGCATCTTACTTTTCAGATATAGTAAGCTCTAACAGTGCTTACTATATCTGAAAAGTAAGAGATGGAAGAGCTATTTTTCAACTTAAATATTTTTGGATTATTTGAATATATTAAATATTTTGTAGAATATATTTTTATTTAAAAAGTTAAAATACTTCTTTAAAAGCATTGCTTTTTACTAGCAAGAAACCATACTTTTTAAAAAAAGTTTCCATTATGGGGCACCTGGGTGGCTCAGTGGGTTAAGCCTCTGCCTTTGGCTCAGGTCATGATCTCAGGGTCCTGGGATCGAGCCCCGCAACGGGCTCTCTGCTCAGCAGGAAGCCTGCTTCCCCCTCTCTCTCTGTCTGCCTCTCTGCCTACTTGTGATCTCTCTCTTTGTGTCAACTAAATAAATTAAAAAAAAAAAGTTTTCATTATAGGGACACCTGGGTGGCTCAGTCAGTTAAACATCTGCCTTCAGCTCAGGTCATGAACCCATTCCTGGGATTGAGTCCCACATCAGGCTCCCTGCTCAGCCAGGAGTCTGCTTCTCCCACTGCCTGCTGCTCTCTCTGCTGTGTGCTCTCTCTCTCTGACAAATAAATAAATAAAATCTTTTAAAAAATTAATAAATAGTTTCCAATATAGAGAATTAAACATACATTGAAAATCTATACAGAATGAATGTCTTTGTTTTTCAGTAATAGAACTCTTTGTGCTTTGAATATGATACAGATTTATGGTACAATTGAGTAACTCCTTAAAAACAGTAGTAAGAAAAGATGAAGAGAGAGTGAAAAGGTAAAGCGAAGAATGATTATCTATTTGAAAGATAGTACTGACCCAAATAATCTGAAATAGTAGTCCCATTAAAGTAAAATTGAAATTTATCCTTCAACATGTTTTCACTCTTAATTACCACAAAATGAACACTTATATCAACACACATTCATTTGGAATTTAATAGTGAGCTCTCTGGCCAATTTATTTGGGGAAAGTAAAGACTGATAAAGTCATCTTTTGCCCTGTATAAAAATGAGAGTCAACTGTAATTAATTCTAGTTCATGAAGATTCTTATTACCAAGATCACATATTAAGTTACTATATTAGTTTGAAGAAAAATAAGAATGAGTGAGAAACAAATGAAAATAAAATCAACAAGGATGATTCATCTAGTAATACCCATCAAAGCTTTTTAAGTGCTTACTTAATAAGTGCTAAGGACTGCTAGGTAGGTCAACAATGAGAATATAATTGGAAACAACATAAAAATTGTTCCTGCACTCATAGAGCACTCAAGTTCAATCTGAGTTTTTGCACTGGGATAGTAAACATTCATTCTTCATTGCTATAATTTTATAATTTAATACATTATTGTTGGAAAAAAAGTATAGAAATGAAAATATACCTCAGATTTTTTGACACAATTATTCTCAAATGAATAATCAGTAATCAAAGAATTTTAGAGATCATATCAGCCTGTATTTGTTATAGTCTCACTCTTTTATCTTTAGCTAGATTTATTTTCACTGCATTTTTTTTCAGATATTTTCTGGAAGTGTGTTTTCACACCCAGAGGATGTTAGATCACAGAGCGTTCCCATTAAAAAGAAAAGAAACAAACAAGAAAAAAATCTGTGATGCTATGATTTTGAGAAAACACATTATCAAAATAATTGGGGGAAAAAAACCCAAGATTAAAATTTCAGTGACATAAATTTAAAGCATTTCTTTACATCTCATTCAAGATCTTCTTTACTTAAATTTGGTCTCATGAGTATCCTCAACTATAATATATGAATTTATGAATACATTTCTTCTTTTTAAAATTTTTTTATTTATTTGAGAGAGAGCATGAGCAAGGAGGAGAGGGAGAAGCAGGGTCCCTGTGAGCAAGGAGCCCAAAGTGGGACCTGAGCTGAAGGCAGACACTCAGTAACGTGAGTCACCCAGGCCCTCCTAAATACATTTTGTCTTTAAAAGAAAGTAAAAATGAAAGAAGATGGGATCAGGAGGGAGAAAAACCAAAAGAGACTCTTAATGTCATAAAACAAACTGAGGGGGGTGGGGGGAAGAGGGGTTGGGTGAGGGTGGTGGGGTTACATCATATGTTTAAATAAAGCTTAAATAAAGTAAAAAAAAAAAAGGAAGTAAGTATTCAACATTTTCAAATTTAAACTTGATTTAGAGTTTCCCAAAATGTGAAAAAATTTAAAAAGTTTCAATTACTGTTCAAATTCCCAGTTTGCCAATTTTTTATAGTGCTGCAGTTAATTTTTAAAAGTGACAAACTCAGGATGCCTGGGTGGCTCAGTTGGTTAAGCAGCTGCCTTCGGCTCAGGTCATGATCCCAGCGTCCTGGGATCGAGTCCCACATCGGGCTCCTTGCTCGGCAGGGAGCTGCTTCTCCCTCTGCCTCTGCCTGCCACTCTGTCTGCCTGTGCTCGCTCTCTCTCTCTAACAAATAAATAAATAAAAATCTTAAAAAAAAAAAACCAAAATGTGACAAACTCATTCTCTTATAATATGAAAAAGCTGAACATTTATTTGTTCTCAAACATAAGTAATAAAAATTTATCCTTAAATGGTCAGCCATATTACATTTTTAAATTTACAATGTTATTGTCTGTCCATAGCAGATACATCCACAATACTCGAAGAATAGAGAGCAGCCTGTGTTAGGGTCCTGAAGCAGGAAGAAGACTGGAATATTAAAAATCTGAAAGAAGACCAGCGTGACCAGAGCACGAAGATGAGAGAAATAATATGAGAAATTAGTCTGGGGAGTAGCAGAATCCAGATAAGGCATTGATTTGAAAGAATTAAGATGGCCAGGTTGATTTGATTATAGTGTGGCAATGGAGGTAGAGAAAAATAAATAAATTTAAAAGATATTTGTGAGCCGGGGCGAGTGGGTGGCCTCTGCCTTAGGCTCAGGTCATGATCTCAGGGTCCTGGGATAGAGCCCCACATAGGGCTCTCTGCTCAGTGGGGAGCCTGCTTCCCTTCCTCTCTCTCTGCCTCTCTGCCTACTTGTGTCAAATAAATAAATAAAATCTTTAAAAGAAAAAGAAAGATATTTGTGAGCCAAAAGTGATCAAGACATCATATATTTTGGATTTGGGGTTAAGGATAGAGACTTATGAAAGCAAATTTCTAGATAACACAACTAGTTGGATGGTTGAATCATTCACTAGGATCAAAGTTATTGGGGAAGGACTAGATTTGTTGGAGAAATGAATGAGTTCAGGTTTGGATGTGGTGGATGTGAGGAGTCTTTAACATATCCAAACAGATCTATTAAATTGGCACTTGTTTTCATGTATGGACTCCTAGTAAGGAAAAAAATGATTTAGTGTACACTCCAAATTTGCCAGGAGTGCTGGCATTTTTCTTTTTTAAGATTTTAATTTTAAATCTTCTCTACACCCAACATGGAGCTTGAACTCACAACTGGGAGACCAAGAGTCACAGACTCTATTGACTGAGCCAGCCACAAGCCCCAGGAGCTCTAGCATTCTTAATCAAATATATATCCATTGTTTGAGATGCAGGTCAAGAATAGACAAGCTTTCATTAAAGAATGAACTAAGCATCCCTCATAATAATATAAAAGTTCCTCAGAGTGCAGATCATGCTTCTCCTCCTCTATGAAGCCATCACTGTCTCAAGTAATCATTCATTCATTCTTACATGGTTTCATAGAGCTTTCTACTCTCCAGTTGCAAATTAGAGAGGAGGCTTTAAGAACTTAACAATATCCTCTCCTTCCAACCCCAGGGCTATGTTATATATTCTGTGCCCTTGTAGTTTTGGACATGGAGACTGGATCTGACTGTTCATTTCTGACCAGAAATTATTTATGCCTCTTCTAAGGTCAAAGTAGTTACGTCCTGGTGAGAAGGCTTCCAGTGCTTTCCTCCCTACTGCAATGAATCCTTAAACATTATGTTGAGGATACAGTGTTATAAAAATCCCTGAGGGTCTCATCAGTCTGGATCCTTGAATGACTATGTAGATCTGAGAAATACTCTTCCCCACAACCTCTGCCACACACACACACACACACACACACACACACACACACACACACACTGATCCATAGTGGTTAAGTAGTAGGAGCAAGAAACAAGGCTTAGGTGTTTAAGCCACTGAGGTTTTCCTATTGTTCATTACCAAAGCAAATTCTACCCTAGCCTTACTATTTCACAGTTCACATCTGGTTATTTTATCTTTCCTGGTTTATGGTGTGTCTCAACTGAAATTTATTTCATTCTTCTATAGGGGGTTGAAGATGTCTGGGAGTTTGTGCTCTTTAGTTTCAAGCAATGAATGAAATGACCGAAAGATTGAGGACATAATCTCCAATCTTAGGCACCATTATGGAGAAATTCACACAGACAGTAGGAAAACCAAAGGAATAATGAAAGGTGTCAGAGAGATCATCTAGTAAAATCATATCACTAATTTAGAGACAGATTGAGGGTCTTTATATTATTTGCCTTTTTTAAAAATTTGAACACAAAATTCTAAATATCAATGCCCAGTCTTTATTGTCTATTGGTTCCATAAAACTAGTTCTGTACTCACTACTTTAAAAGAAGAGAAATAACATTTTAAGCATATCTGTGTACTTTACTCTACAAGAAAATTTACCCATAACCAAAAAAAGGAGTACAATACAATGACACACCCTGGTGTTCATAGCAACATATCAATAATAGCCAAATTATGGAAAGAATCCAAATGTCCACT
>RCUC01163846.1:0-67037 GCA_003697995.1 Taxidea taxus jeffersonii
ACTAGGAGTTAGGGCTTCAACATATGGATTTTGGTGGAAACAATTCAGCCCCATAACACCTGCCATCCAGCATAAGAGATTTTGCATCAGTAAAAAGATCTGAGTTAGAGAGAGGGCATGGTAAGCAGATGGATGTGGGGATAAAGCTGGGAGAAGGCAAGAATAGCTAGAAGTTTCTGGCTTCTTGAAGCCTAGGCTTCAAGCCCTCTACACACTAGGAAGATGAGGTGATTTGTAAGAGGTCATCTGCTTAAAGTACTCAATATACATTAAAAATTTTTTTACCAAACAACCTTTATTGTTAACATTTTGTGCTTTTTAGAAGGATATTACTGTGTATTAGACTGATTTGGATGGAGAAGCCATTGATTCAGGTATAATGCTTAAGTATCTTTTGATTCAGCCCATTTTGCATTTTAGGTGCTAAACCATGTGAATGAAATATTGATTCGTTATGCTTTGCATAATGAGACTCTGTCCTAAAACAAACCGTTGAAGAGCGAGGGAGGTAAGATCAATGACTTTTTGCCCATTCCACCTGCACTGACATTCAGCACCTTCGGTCTTCTCAATATGGAGGACATAGTTACTGCGTATTTAGACCAATGCATTGGTCTTATTTTGAAGATGGATATTCGATGTGGGACTCAGTAATTAGTTGTCAAGTTCCAATATGCACTATTGAGTGAGGACACAGATTTTTTGGGTCAGGGGAGGGTTTTGTCAGGGAAGTATATTGCAATCTCGCTCAGTGGCGTTGGGTTAAGAATTGCTTTTCATAAATCAATGGGCTTTTGAGAGTGGACTCAGCACATTGAAATGTTATGTGACACTTAGAGAAGAGAACTGTTTTAAAATAAAAAGTTTTGCTATAAGTGTCAGAACATACCAGCATTGGTCACATGTCCCCTGGGACCCAGAATGTAATGCAGAAGGCATTGTTTTATTCATGGAGTTTAATCAAAGTAAAAGAAGTCATTGGTCCCCTTCCCTAGGTGGTTGGTATTTAGAGCTCCATAGCAGGACAGATCTAAGTCTGTCACTTATAAATCGTGTGGCACTGGCAAGTTACTTAACATCTCTGTGCCTCAGTTTCCTTATCTCTAAAGTGTGGCTCAGAACATATATGTAATATCTCACAAGGATGTTGATTGGATTCAGTGACTCTGCATGTCGTAAATACTATAGTAAATACCCAGCTATTATTGTTGTTATTATTATTTTATGTATTAATTACATACTAGTCACCTAAGAAACAATTGGTTGACTTCCTATTATTTCAGGACTTGTTTCCCATTTTGTTCCTTTTCTCTTGTATAGTACCCCTATTTTGTTCCCATTTCTATAAAAGGTTGGTCGTTTAACACTCAGACACTGTGTAAAGCACAATACCTTAGGGGCAATTAAAAAAATAGCTTGGTGTGTTCTTTCTTGAACTTCTGATTTTTAAACAACTACAAACTCACGAGAAAATGCAAACAGTGTATGGAGAGGTACTACAAATGCATCACCTAGCTCCCCCAAGAGGCAACATGTTTCATAATTACAGAACCCAAACCAGGAGAATTGACAACCAGACTAGAGACTTTACTCAGATTTGACCAGTTTTTGCAGGCACTTATTTCCTTATATGTCTGTGCCAATAGTGTTAGAATGTCTGATCACCTATAGAGATCCATGTAGACACTACCACAGTCAAGAGAAAGAATGGTTTCTTTACCACAGAAGAGCTCTCTTGTGCTAAAGAGGGGATTTTTAATGCATGTGAAATCACATGCTGCTTCAAGTTTTGCTTCTAGTTTTTCCTTTGGTAACAAAGTACGATTTGAGAAGACAAGCAACTCATCACTGCGCCGGCTATCTAGCAAATGCTCAGTGAACACTGCGTGGGTTGAATAAAAGTTCCGCGAGTTCATCATAACTCACTTTCTCTGTGTTTTGTTTATCCTCCCCACGGTCTCCAGGAATGCACATAAATATAACAGCAGAACTGGTGTCAGAAAGTGGAAGGGGCCCCCAGGCACCAGGAGGAGCGCGTAGCAAACATATACTCCCTCCCAGAGGCCCACCTCTCTGAGGAGTCTACATCCTTAAAAATTCCTATGCAAGAAGAGAATTTTCCTGGGTCTCTGAATGATGGTTTCTCTGTGTGCATTTCCCGATCATGGGCATTTTTAAAAACTTGGCTATCTAAAATTAAATTGTAGATGTGAGATTAGCTGCTTCATTTGTGTTTATAACTTTCTGTAACCTTCTAATTCAGGGTGTCTCGTTTAGGGCGCCAGGAGGGGTCAGCCTACAATCTCTGGGTTTTGTGGAAAACTATAGATTGGATGGATAGGCATTCATTGACTTTGGCCAGTGGAACGTATGCTTGTTACAACCTGAGATTTTGTTTGCTCACCGCTAAAGCCCCAACACACGCTTGGCACACGGTGGGGCCGCCACGCCCATTTGATGAATAAATGAATTTGAATATATGACTTTAGATTTCTGGCCTTTAATTCAAATTGTTTGTTACTCCTCTGACCCACAGAACAGAAATGGGAATTATCTTCAGAAAATAATTTTTAGGGTTCCTGGTAGTCATAAAAAATGCGGGGATTTTTTGTTTCTTCCAGAATTTTTAAGAACCACAATTGATCTTGCTTTTAATTTTCTTTTAACAACACTATGAAGAATGACCACCTGAAAATTTTACTTATTGATGACTTGCCAAGGAAATGTCTAATTCCAGTCTTTTCATAGCTATGCACTTAGACAAATAAGCTTATAAATAATTATGAAGTCTCTGATGTTCTCCCTCCTTGGATGTCAGAAGACATGCCATAGCAAGAAAATGGGATGCTGATGGTAGAGGCCAAGTACACATTTAACTCCAAATAGCATCCAACTTAGGATATATTTTTTTAATGAATTTTCTTCAAAGTAAAATGCGCAATGAACTAATATTTGAGTCAAGAGGATAACGGGGGTTTGGGTGATCATAAATGCCTAGATATTTATCCCCCTTTGCACATGTACACACAGATGATTTCTTTTCAGTCCAGAGATACCCCACCTCCCAACAAGAGAGGGTACCTGAAAATAAATAAGCTCATTTTAAATTGATGTCTAGCTCATAGGGGTCCATCCTCAGGAGGCATTATTGTGTGGAGGACCTCAGTGAATTTGAAGTCTGGAGCTTGGATAAGCCGTGTAGTCTCCCCGACGTTCAGCTTTCCTCTTCTTGAGAATGGATACGTTCATTCCTGCCCTATTCTGATCTCATAGCTTTGTTGTGAGAAAGAACATAAAACATTCGAGCTTCTACATTTGGCAGCGCTCTTTGAACTGCAAGCACTATTTAAATGTAAAACAGGATTCGTTTCATTAAGTCAAAATTGGCCACTGAGAGAGCAGTAGCTTGGAATACAGAGAGGGTCACGCTGTGGTTCTAAGCCAACATACGCTGAAATGGTTGGTAATTAGCTCTGCAACTTCTGTGAAAGGAGGAGACCGCCTTGTTCCAGATGGCATCATTCTCCACCGGGGGAGAGACCAGAGGCTGTCTGGGAAAAGGCTCTTCCCTCTCCAGCAAGACTCTCACTGGATCAGTTCCGATGAGATGGATGTAGATGTGTGGCTCTCCACCTGCCACCACCTGAGCTTTGAAGGAAAAAAAAAAAAGCATTTATAAATTTGTTTTTCAAAGTCTGGATTGGATCAATTAAATTAAATCTGCCTGTGCCCAAACCAAGAAAACTTGGTTAAGTGGATGTTTGCTTTCTTGTATTTGGTTGTTCGGGGTCTCCATTTCAGGCATGGCCAAGAGCGAACAGAGGAGCGATTTGGGGAGGCCGAAGAGGGCTGCCCTCGGGGGAAGGACAGGGAATGTGACCTCTCTATCGGGTCATAATCTATCTGCCTCCAAACTTCAGATACTCGTTTCTGTTGTATCAACAGGCTCCAGCTTAATAATAACAGTGGGATGAGCTTCCTGAGGCTACCATCCCAAATTACCATCGACACTTCTGGAAGCTAGAATTCTCCAGTCAAAAAGTCGCCAAGGGCCACTGTCTCTGGAGGCTCTGGGGCAGAAGGCATTCCTTGCCTCTCCCAACTTCTGGGGGCTCTCCTGACATTCTCGGGCTTGTGGCCGCTTTCTCTTCATTTCTGCCTCCACATGACCTTCTCCTTGCCTGATTTTCCTCCCCCTTCCTCTTAGAAGGACACTTATTCCTGGATAATCTGCAATGCTCTCCTCATCTCAAAATCCTTCATTTACTCACACCTGGAAAGACTTTCTTCAAATAAGATCATCTTCACAGGTTCCAGGGCGCAGAATACACACATATCCTTTGGGGTGGGCCCGTTTTACAAAGTACAACGATGTAAAAAGCCTTTAATATGGAATATAAATTGATGCAATCTTCCTGATGAATAATATGGCCGTTTTACTTTGAAGAAATAGTCATTGAGCACCTACCCTGTGCCAAGAATATTTCAAGACATTTAATCAATAAAAATGCAAATACCTTTGGTCTGGTAATTTCACTGCTTGGAATTTCCCTGTATATTAACAAAAAAAATCTTTTTAAGATGGCTGCTGATGGCAGCCTTGTTTGCAAGAGCAGAAAAACTGGGATGAAACTAAAGAGTGTGTGAATAAAGGATTTGTCGGGAAATCACATCATGCCCACATTATTAAAAAGAATTGGTTACTAAAAAGAATTAGGTATATATTGATATGGAAGATATATTAAGTGGTAAAGTTTAAGAAACCGCAGACTTTTTATGAACATAAATAGGTAAAGATGAACATCTCTACAGATGTACCTATGCACAACCTTCGGGGGGTGAGAAATCACAGGGAACGGGGATTACCTTTCTAGAGAAAGTCTGGGCGAGAATGGGGAATGCAGAGGAAGGGAGAGCTGACTTTTCAGTTTGGGGGACCATTGAATTTTCTAACTTTGCATACATGTCATTTCCATTTTATTAATAATGTAAGTAGGGATTATCTGGTGGTGGGAATGTAGGACATTCATTTCTTTCTTAATACTTTATTCCAGAATTTTTGAAGAGATCTGAGGCTTTTCTTTCAAATCAGCTAGAAACTAGGCTCAGCGCTTCCTCCTGCTGGGGATATTTTCCTTCTTGATTTGTATAATTATTGTTGCTCTTCCAAAGCCTGTCTCTTTTTCTCCTTGAGAAGTCGATTATTCTCTAGTTAGGTCTCTAGGACTTAGCAGCTAAATCTCTTATCTTTTTCTCTCACGACTCTCACCCAGGGGATCATTGCTCTGTCTTTTCGGAGAGCTCTTCCACCGGGTCTTCCGGGTCACTAAGTTCAGTCTCAACAGTGACCACCCTCGGTTTCAGCCTATGAACGGATTTTTTTAAGTTTGAAGATTATATTTTTAGTGCCAAGAAGAGGGGTGTGTGTGTGTGCGTGTGTGTGTAGGGAAAGTGTGCGCATTATATAGGATTCTCGGTCCTGCCTGTGTTGGAGTTGTGTCTGTCTCCTTGCATTGGAGGTCTGTTCTGAACACTGGCTTCTTCTTCCTCACATTCCTGGCTCCCTTAGACTCTTGGGCCCCTTGTGCTTCATGCCAATTTTCCTCCATTTGCTCTGGGGCCGAGGCTGAGGTGCTGTGGTCTTTCTCAGGCCAGTGTGGAGGCACTGCTGTCTCTCCTCTGTGGGCTGAAGGTCTAGCAGCAGTAGGCCACCACCTCTCTCGTGACAATGGGGCTTCTCCAGGCCCCTCAATTCCAGGGACAGAGGAGCCTTATCCCATATGCTTTCCATGCTTCTGAAGTTCTCTGGGCATCCAGAAGATCTGACACCCACTTGTTGGGTAATGTCCTGCTTTCTCTGGCAGTGGGGAGTCCAGGGAGCCTGGTCCCCAAGAGTGGGATCCTGCCTCTCTCAACACGATGTAGTCAGGCTCTCCCAGGGTCTGCAGTTCTCTCGTGGTTCAGAGGGAAACAGTTCTTGGCAGATGATCAGTGACTCCCTCCATGCCTTATCTACATACCATCGGAAGCTGCCCCCGCCAAGAGATGCGGAAGTCTGGCCTGCAGGAGCGGAACTGCCCAGCTGAGGCCAGCCTCGATCAGCCAGCCTTTAGCCGACCCGCACACACGTGAGCTACCACGTCAGTGACTGCTGTTTGGAGCTCCTAGTTTATTACACGGCAGTAGCTGATGCCAGAAAGAAGATGGATACTGTTTTTTATATTTCTCTGTGAGTTTATGTATTTATTTTTAAGATTGTATTTATTTATTTTAGAGAGACAGCACATGTGAGCAGAAGGAAGGGCAGAGGGAGAGGGAGAATCTCAAGCAGACGCCCAGCTGAGCCTGGAGACCAACTGGGAGCTGGATGTCAAGACCCTGAGATCCTGACCTGAGCCCAAATCAAAAGTCAGAAGCTTAACTGACTGAGTTACCCAGGCATCCCTCTTTCTCTATATATTAAAAAAAAAAATACACAAATAGGTGTCATTTAAAAATTGAGACCAGGGTGCCTGCTAAAGATTCTTCCTCTCCCTTTCTTTCTATACCTTCCCACCTTGCTATGCATCATGTGCACATGCACTCTCTCTCTTAAAAGAAAAAGGAATTGAGACCAAGGAAACATTTAAAAGGTGAGAAAGAGAGAGCTGAGAGCTGATAGAAATCTCACAAAGACGAAGGTGTAGAACCTTGGAGCTAAACAAGATAACTGGACTGTATTTTGCTTGAAGATAAGACTATGACCTACACAAAGTTCCATTCCATTGCACCTGGCCCAAGAGAAGGGCCCAACAAACCCTTATTAGATAAATGACTCTCAAAATAGTCTAGTCAAATCCTTATCTGATAGACTAATTGAGAAGAATTTAACCCTACAACATGTTCAGCATCGACAGTGGGTTTGCTTAAATACCTTCATGATGGGAAACTCACTACCTACCAGGCAACTCTTTCCTTTATGCAATAACAATAATTATTAGAATTCTTTTATTGCAGCAAAGAGGCAATCTAGCTGACAATGTGAAATCTAAGCTAAATAATTCAGAGATGTGTTTTTTCTCATTCAGAAACCCCTCAGAGGAAACAGGCATATTCTCATGAGCTGATAAGGAACGTATTATGAACCATACCATCTGCATAATTGCTTTCATTCATTATTGTTAACTTGTATTTCATCTAGCTCCAAAATTACATTCCTTCATCTATAATAAATTATTTATTTTCAGTTGGAAAAAACAAAATGTTCCCTTTTGGATCAAAATTACCTGGAATGTAGTTAACTATCTCACTGTGGTAGCTCCTCATATAAACTCACTGTGGATGGCTTTAAATAAGAAAAATTGGCAGTTTTATTGTGTTCTTGATATATTGCAAACATTGCTTGCTAAGACACATGACTAGAGGGCCAGTCCAGGGACTCCATGGGATCTAAAACAAATTTAATTTGTGTTTATTGGACAAGCTTCTATTTGGCATTATGCAATGTCTCAAGGGACACCAACCTACCTGATCGTAGGCAAGACTTGAGGACAAAGACTATCTGTTGAGTGCATTACCTCTCTCATGTTTTTAGTTTCAAGAAGTCCATATGGAAGTCTCTACTCCACTTAAATAAAAAGATTATTTTTTTATTATTTTTAAAGATTCTATTCATTTATTTGACAGAGATCACAAGTAGGCAGAGAGGCAGGCAGAGAGAGAGCAAGGGAAGCAGGCTCCCTGCTGAGCAGAGAGCCGGATGTGGGGCTCCATCCCAGGACCCTGGGATTATGACCTGAGCCGAAGGCAGAGGCTTTAACCCACTGAGCTACCCAGGTGCCCCTTAAATAAAAAGATTATTAAAACATCAGATACATAGTGTTTGAGATAGGTCATCAATTATATTTATTGTAATTATAACTACTACTATGAGTACTATTCCTAGCCACTAGCACTGTTGCTGTTATTAGCTCTGTGAACTTTCTGGCTCACACAATATGCTGGACCCTCAAACTCTTCCCCACCAGCACTCTCCTTCCAAGGCAGAATTCAGTTGTTTTAATCTAGACCAAGAAATTCTGTAGCTATGGCAGTAAACCCTTCTTACTTGACTTCCAAGGTCAAAGCTAATAGAGGCATAGCAGAGGGTTAGATAGAACTCCAAAGACTTCATTATTGTAGTATTGGGCTCCCCTGGCTCAGCTGAAGAAACCGAAGGAGCCCATGGGCTGGCGGCACAGACCTAATTAATTGGGTCAAAGCCAAATTCAGACAAGAAGGGCAAACTCAACAATTTCAGGACTGAAATTATCCATTACTTACGGCTCGCTCTTCTCTGTTGCATTCCAGCATCAAGCCCCATGCGGAAGGTGAAATTTCATATCAGAAACCAAAAGAATTTTTCCCTTTTAATCCAGCCCAATCGATAGTTAACTAGATGGCAGGCAGGTTCCACTCCCTGTTTGACGTATAAGCTTTTTGGTTTTCTTCCAGACCCCATTTATTTTCAAGTACCATCATGATATTGCAATTATCAGCCTTAGCCATCAGTCCCCGTTTATAATGCTGGGCTGCCAAACCCCTGGCATAGGTCTTGCTATTCTGCATATGGACCAAGGTAGACATTGCTCATGGGCTGCAGCACGCCTTTGTGCCGAGTGTGGATGCACCCCGTGATAGATGTGGAAATGTTCCCCCCACACCCAATTCCCTCTTAAGTGAGGAGTTGCTGTCCAGCTACAGGGAGTGTGGTGAGCAGACCATCCAGCTGTCAGCATCTTTGAGGTCAGCCTCAGCTGCAGAGCACCCCCGGCTTGGAAGTCATGCCCTTTCTGGGGTAGCCTTTACCTAGTGACTATGCCAGGGCTGCGTGGCTGGGGGATTGGGTGGTCAGTTGCAGTTGCAGTTGCAGTTGCAGTGCACTGTTGGACAGCTCCAATGGGAAAGACCAGCCACAGAGCCTCCCACCCTGGGACCCCCAGGTTAGCCGAAGCTCTGTCTGGCTTGGTTTGTGCTTTGTCTTCTCCCTCCGCCCCATCCTGCTTCTTTGCCTTCTTGTCATGGGTTTTGATCCCTAATAAACATCTCATACTCAGACCCCATCTCAAGATCTGCTTCCAGGGAACCCAGCCGGGCAGTCCCCATCAGCGGATTGGAGCTGGTGTGTGGAAGGAAGCTCGTGTTCCATGCCTATTTTTCCCCAGGCCAACGCACAGGGATAGGCCATATAATCAAAATATTCAAAACATGACAATAATTTCTAGAGATAAACAAGCCCGGGTCCTCTGCTGGCCTGCAGGCCATGGAGAACACAGCCAGGTGTTGGCGGGTGATCTGACTCACTTCAGCAAAACACATGCCTTCCTTCAAAACAGTCAATTTCCTTCATTGTCTAAGACAGGGCTTACCCACCTTGGCACCATTGACATGAAGGGGCTGAGGGATTTTGTGTTGTAGAGGGCCTTCCTGGTATTGTAGGATGTTGAGATATCCTCAGACATTGCCTGATGTCTTCCTGAAGGCAAGATCTACCTGGTTGAGAACCAGGGGTCTAAGACTGTGCCTGGGGAGGCAGCCCCCAGGTAGGGAAAACGAAACTCTTAGCAGGTTTGGAAACATCCCTTCTCTCTGGGCCCTGATCCTCATTCTGCTGTGGGCCAGTGGCTCTTTGAATGAGTCATCACCAACACAGAAGGAAGATGGGCAGCTTCCCCCGTTTCCTAGTTAATAAGCCTGGATTCCTGAGAAGATCTCTGGCGTCTGTGCCAAATCTCTCAAGACCAGACTTGGACTCCCACGCCCTCGTTTCTGGAGGCAACGGCCACCCCCAGGCAGCCGTAGGTGGGTGCTGGTTTCTGTTTACACACCAGGGGAGGCTGCATTCCTCAGCTGTTTGCAAGCCTGGAGGACTGGTTTTCTGACCCTGACACTTATTTGAGCATGAAAGGGGCAAAGTTATTTATTACTTAAAAGCTAAAGCAACAATGAGTTTCATGGAAACTTCCAAAAATAATTAGCACTTAAATATCATTGACATTTGGGATCAGATGGGAATGTACATATGTGTGCATAGACTTGTTTCCTTTAAAATTTTCACTTTCTCCCTTTTTACACATATAATGCATTCATTGAAGATGATTCAACCGTGAGTAGAGAAAATAAAACATCATTCATACTTTTTACCCCCTAATGAGAACTATAATAGTTCGGAAAATCATCTTTTGGATCTCTTTCTTATAACATATGCAAGTGAAAAATAAATTTTATTTTATTTATTTATTTTTAAAGATTTTATTTATTTATTTGACAGACAGATACAGTGAGAGAGGGAACACAAGCAGGGAGAAGGGGAGAGGGAGAAGCAGGCTCCCTGCTGAGCAAGGAGCCCCAGGCGGGGCTCAATCTCAGGACCCTAGGATCATGACCTGAGGGAAGGCGGACACTTGCCAACTGAGCCACCTGGTTGCCCCCCAAAATAAATTATATAACGTCAATGGGATTGTATTGTGATATTGTTGTGTCACTCTCTCTATTCTACTTACAAACATAGTCTGAGCTCGTATTTTTTGCGTCTGTACTTTTCCCTTTTTTGGCAAGGACTGTCCCTTCACTTACAATGCAACCTTCTGAAGGACAACGACTTCTCAGTCCTACCCCAACTGGGATTTTCAGAGGGAACAAGGTCGGGAGGGTGAGCTGTGCCCACGGATTTGCCAGCCCATCCCCCTCCCGCCTGCCCACGGATCCCCACGCCTGTGCCACCGCCCTCCGGCCTGGGGAGGTGGTGCTTGCTCTGACTCACTCTGCAGCCTCATCTAGAGAAACTGAAGGCTGAATCCTGAAGGAAATCTCTGTCGGTAATACCGTAGCTGTACAGAGAGCTTCAAAATAACATCTGTGGGCAGGAAGAGCAGAGCGTGCTAAGGCCGCTTACAGAATCGCTACCCGACTCTAGGATTTACTAGGTAATAGAAAACTTTTCTCACAAAATCAAACTTCTGTCTTTCGAGGTGACGTTTTTAATAAAGATGCTCTGGGATGACCTTTGGGTGTGCATGGGCACCCAGAGGGAAGGACTGACTGAGAGATGCCTACAGTTTCCAGCAGACACTGGGGCCATCTGGCTCTAGCCAGGGGCCAGCAGTAGATTATTACTCATTAGTACTGTGACCTTGGGTCCGTCACTTCCTCTCCCTGGGCCTCCACTTCTTGCTCTGTAGCAACAACCCCCCTCCTTTTTTTTTTTTTTTTTTTAAGCAAATGTTTATTTGGCTCTTACTTTGAGCCAAGGCTAGTCTGGTGCTGTGGATATTGCAGTAAGAACCCGTGGCCTCGGCCCTCAGGGGGCTTACAGTCTGGCACCAAGCCGTCCACTGTGAGAGCCACAAGCCACATGTGGCTATTGAGCACCTGTCATGTGGCGGGCCCAAACTGAGTTGTGCTGTAGGTATAAACTACATACTGGATTTTGAAGACTTAGTATACAAAAAATAAAAAAGAAAGAAAAACATACCTTTAGTAACTTTTTATATCAGTATGTTGAAATAGTCATATTTGCATATTGAGTTAAATAGGCTAGATGAATAAAATTAATTAAATCTGTGTCTTTTCATTTTTAAAAATGTGGCCGCAAGCCCATTTAATGACATCTCTGGCTTGCATTTTGGTTCTCTTGAGCAGTGCTGATCTAAGAGGGAGAGACAGGCAAGAGACGCCATGTACTCACGGGGTTGTGCAAGTGTGCTGGTGCCATGAAGGCAGCCCAAGGGGGCAGGTGACCTTGTAACAGGGGTTCCTTGAAGGATGCAGAAGAGTGAGTCAGGTGAAGAGTAAGGAGAGGAAGGACCTTCCTGGTCAAAAGAATAACAAACACGAATTAACAAGTTTGAGGAGAAGGGGGCCTGGCATAGGAGAACTGAGTGGAAGGGGTGGTGGAGAGAGGTAGGGGAGGTCCGCTGGCCCCTGTAATCCTGAGCAGAGGGAGGACTCATGTCCTCGCATTAAAATATCAAACTGTTGTGGCTGAACAATTGGCAGAATCCTTAGGGAAACGGAGAGATCCAGTTATGTCCCTTGGTGGTGTTTTCAGTTGGGATCTTGCTAACTTCCGTCCGAGGTGAAACAGTCATCATTGCTGACCCTGGAACTCACTGGAGCTGGGGAAGCAGGGCCACACCAGGTTCCCTCCGTAACCCAGAGAGGCAGAACTCCAACAAGGGACCCAGGGGAATCTGCAGAGTGGGATTGAGTTGGGCCTGGAAGAAGGAACAGGGTTTCATGAGCGGAGAAGGCAGGGCAGTCTCTTCTAGGTCATAGACGAGACGATGGGCGTGACCATATTCCAGACTCTCTATAGGAGCTCTGACGGCATTGTCTCAGGCTTAAGCAACACTGTAAGGTAGGCACTATTATCTTCATTTTACAGATGACCCTGACATTGGGGAGGGAAAGAGCATGCCCGGTCTACACATAAATATTCATGGGTTTCTGTTAGAAAACAGCGGACAAAGAATTGGAATGTAAGTAGGTCTGATTCCAGAGGCCCTGCCTTTCACACAAGTATTGAAAATACAAGTCTACTAACATGTTTTTCTTGCTTTTAAAAAATTTTAAAAAGATTTTATTTATTTATTTGACAGACAGAGATCACAAGTAGGCAGAGAGGCCGGCAGAGAGAGAGGGGGAGGTAGGCTCCCTGATCGGGCAGAGGCTTTAACCCACTGAGCCACCCAGGTGCCCTTGTTTTTTAAATTTTAAGAGACATTTGAAAACTGGTATTTATGTAATGTTTGCCGTGCACCTTTATGTGTCCAGGGGTTATGGGCATAGAAGCTCTGACTAGACTTTCTGGGTTTCTTTTATTTTCTTATTTTTAAAGATGTATTTTTTTGCAGGAGTGGGAGGGAGAAACAGAGAGAGAGAGAGAGAAAGCGTGCGCATGTGAGTGGGGAGAGAGGCAGAGGACGAGGGAGAGAGAGAATCTCCAGTAGATGTCCCACTGAGCGAGAGGCCTGATGTGAGGCTCGATCCCATGACCCTGAAATCATGACCTGACCTGAAAGCAAGAGTCAGATGCTTAACCGACTGCACCACCCAGGTGCCCTGAGACTTTCTGGGTTTAAATTCAGGGTCCAACACTTCACCTCTCTGTCGCAGTCTTCTCATCTGTAAAATAGGGACGATAATCATAGTTTCTTCTTCAGGGTGGCAGTGAGGATTCAGAGACTTAAGTGTTGTAATGATGGTTATTAAATAAAAACTGTCTTATTTATCCTCTCACCATGACACTATTTTGTCCCTTTCCCAAGATGACTTAAGTCTGTTGCCTAAGGTTACATGGAATTTAAGTGGCAGAGCCAGGATTCAAACCATGCTCTCTCTCTTTTTTTTTAAGATTTTATTTTATTTATTTGAGACACACACACACACACATATACACACACACACACACACCATGAGCAGGAGGAGAAGGGCAGAGGGAGAGGGAGAAGCAAGCTCCCCACTGAGCAGGGAGCCCGATGTCAGGCTCCTTCCCAGGATCCTGGGATCATGACCTGAGCCCAAGGCAGATACTTAATGGACTGAGCCATCCAGGCTCCCCACAAGTCATGCTTGTTCTGAGTTTTCTGACTCTCATGCCCTGTGCTGCTTCTTCAGTTTGAGCTACAGCAATGAGGATTCACGTTCTGGATCTTTTCTCAGTGGGCTGATTTCCACCGCATTCCATCAAAATATTTACAAATAAGTCAAAAGTACCCCTTCGCATCTTTCCTCCTCTTACCCATGTTCATCCCTTACCTTCCCTGACAATGGTGGGTGGTGCCTTTGTAAGCCTAATGTCTTAGCCAAAGCCATCCAAATTTTAATACCCACCTCCCCTGCCACATTTCTTTTCTTCTCTTATTCCTGACATTGCCACCTGAGATAACTGCCTGGAAAATATTCTTGTGAAGCAAAATGGGGACAATTTGAGGCATGGAGAGACCTGGAATTGGGGCGATTACTCAGCTCAAATCAATACGAAGCTACAGCAGAGATCAGAAAAGAAGATCATTAAGACCAATAAAAAAAGGAAGACCTCATTCCAGAACCAGTTATAACCTTGATCCTCCTGGAAAACGCAATGGCTTGGTCCAGAAGTGGCAAGAATAGACTTCCATTCATTTGCACAATTTAACTGCCTGTTCCAGGGGTCTATAAACCTTTCCTTAAAAGACCAGATGGGGGGCGCCTGGGTGGCTCAGTGGGTTAAGTCGCTGCCTTCGGCTCAGGTCATGATCTCGGGGTCCTGGGATCGAGTCCCGCGTCGGGATCTCTGCTCGGCGGGGAGCCTGCTTCCCCCTCTCTCTCTGCCTGCCTCTCTGCCTACTTGTGATCTCTCTCTGTCAAATAAATAAATAAAATCTTTAAAAAAAATAATAAATAAAAAAAAATAAAAGACCAGATGGTTAAATATTTTAGGTTCAGTATTTCCCATAGAAGTCCAAAGAGTTAAGGATTTTAGGCTTTGTAGGCCATTCTGGTCTTTATCATAATCCCGCAACTCTGTTATTATAATTCAAAGGCCATACACAAACAAATGATTGTGGCAACATTCCAAAAAAAACTTTTTATGGACACTGGAATTTGAATTTCATCGAACTTTCACATGTCATGAAGTAATCGTTTGTGATTTTTTTTTCAACTACTTAAAATGTGAAAACCATGGGCTGCATTTGGAAAGCTGGTCATAGTTTGCCAGTACCTTGTTTCACTGTGCCAGGTACAGTGTGAACAAATGGGCACAGCCTTTACCCTCACAGAGCTGACAGGAAGTTGTTCAGTTTTCTCAAAGTGTGACACACTTTAATGTTTCACCAAAAGGGGTATCTGTGCTCAAGAATGTTTGGGAAATACTGAGTTGAAGCAAAGTTTCTTTACTACAGGACTTCTCAGAGCCTTTAATATGCTAATACATGCTGTGAACTTCCAAGGGAAACTTGGAGTGCCAGACTTATTTGTCTACAAAACCCTTTTACGCTTTCTACAATGGACATTCCATGGAACACCCTGGAAGGAAAGCCCCTTCTCTTCTCTGTTTAAATGGGAAGATGAAGTTATCTGTTAAGACCACCCTCTCCCCCCACTTCCCAGTTGCCTTTCCACTGAGCTGAGAGATGATCCTGAAATTGATGTTTCCTTCTTCCTAGGGTCATTGTCTCTCTTCCAATGGCCAGACAATATTTTAGAATTACCTCCGTTCTTTTGCTGAAAAGATGGAAATGATAAAAAGAAAGACTCATTTGGTTATTTTCTAAAGCACATGGTGTTACTTCTCATTTGGTCATGCAACCCCTAGTTGGATTGCTTGGTAGTGTTCATGGCTCTGGGTCCTTCCAGTCCTCATGACTTCTCTCAAGCTCACTCCACCATCAACTGTTGGGTTTATTTCCAATTTTACTCTTTGCAGTTGTATAATTGCTGCTTTAATAATTAAACTTCAAAGCTCATCTGACCTTAAGCTTCTTGGGGCTGAGGCCCGCATGCTAAAAGAGGCTGAAGTGAGTCTGGAAAAAGCTCCTACATGTTAAACCAAGGTGTGAGTTGTTTAAAAGCAAACATGAATACTAGGATTTAGTGAGACCTGTTTCCATTAGAATCAGAGCCTTTCAAGAAACTCATATAATATGAATGATTCCTGAGGCCCCAGGTGCTAAGGGACTTAAGAGTAGAGTCATATCTTATGTAGGAGTTAGTGTTTAGAGTCAGCACATAAGGGAAAAATTGTGTAGAGTCAAAATTCCCCTGGAAAAATTCTTTAAATCATCAAAAAAGTGCAAAAAACCATGACTTTGTGTATATCCTGCAGCATCTTAGAAAGTCTAAAAAGCTAGAAAGTTGTTTTCCCTCTAGTGCTGTGTGAGTTCCCTGTTTCTTAGTTTAGTAGCAGAAGAAGTAGCTGCATTTGGAGGTCTTGCTGTATCAAAACCCTCTTGCCCTTGTCAGTGTTGAACTTCCCTGATAGATATGCCTCTCTGATGTGGCCTGTTTGCCCTGTAATGTCTTACCATAAATGGGTTTAAATAAATCACACTGGAAAGTATGGTTTTATTTTTCAACTGTCCTCCTTGGAGGGTCCCTGATTTTCTTTGAGTTTAAGTTCATTTATCACCATCATAATGTCCTTGGCATTATTGTGACACTACCCTGTGTTCATAGACCGTGGCTGGATGCTCTACCCACCATCTAAGAAAGATCCTGAAAAGGGCATGGGTAAAACATAAAAATGAGGAATATTGGTAAGGTCCATTTCAGTTGCCAGGGCAAAAAGAAGGAAATAAACAAGGTGAAATGAAGCAAAATAAATATCTTACTATTCTCATTATTGACCCTGGCTTCCGCCCCTTTCCTCACACATATACAGAGAGTAGAGGGAAGGAGAAAAAAATGTCTTGTTCTTAGAAAGTAAATCCACTTCTTGTAGGTTCAGCCCCTGGACCCTGACTTCAGAGTCTATACCCTGATCTGTACCCCAGAGCATGAACACCCCTCCCTAGTGGAGTCACCAGAGGGGACTCCCAGTTGTGGCTGGAAAGGTCTTTGGAGCTGTGGCCAAATGTTCCATCCTGACCTATTGTCACCAGCTGATATCTGGAGCGATTTCAGGCACTGTCTCATGGATAAGGCAGTATTTGAACAGAATTTTTAGAGTAATAAGAAGTTAGGTGTGCTTAAGTTGGACTGCAGGAGGGATTTGAAATGCCATTTCTGGAAGAAGGAGCATTTGAAAGCAAAGACACGGAGAAGTCCTCTAGGTTGGGGCCTGCTCTAAGTCAGCTTTATTTCCCTGGGATTGAGGAGCACAGGAGAACTTTAATCATATTTATTGGGATGAATGGCATTTCTGGGGGAGGGTGGACATTTTTGCTTGGTTAGAACACAAGGAATATGAAGATGATTCAAGGGAAAGAAGGGTCAGATCATGACGGGCCTTGAATGTTGTCTGTGGGGGACAGAACCATGGCCCTCAAAGATATTCACGTCCTAATCCTTGGAACCTGTGGATGAGTCAGATGACGTGGCAAAGGGGAATTAACAGATGGAACCAGAGTGGAGGAGAGAAGCAAAAAGATAGAGAGAACCACAGAGATGGCAGTGTGAGGAAGCCCCAGCCTGATGTTGCTGGCTCTAAAGATGGAGAAAGGAGAGGCAAACCAAGGAATGGAGTGGCCTTTTGAAGACTGAAGGAACATAGGTGAGTGGAGATGGGATTGTCAGGTGGAGTTCAGCCTGATTCACCCCGGTCCTGGAGTGTGAGTTAACACACTCCCTAGAGGCCAGGAACCTGGGCTTTTCTGTTCCAATATTACAGGCTGTCCTCAGGAGTGGGGGTGATCACTCCCAAGCATCTTTAGACTAAGCAGGTCATCATCCAGGGCAGGTCTCTGGAGATAGGCACAAGTGTGGGCATTAAGAGCCAGCCCCCGCAGAAGCCGGGGGAAAGGCTCGGGCCGGGTACAGGAGGATCTGGGGAGGGGGACAAGACCATCCATTACGAATGATCTGGAAACGAAAACATTGTTTATTCTTGGGGGTTAAGGGAGTCCATCTCATCCTCATTTGCCAGAGAGCCGTCTTCACCTTTTTCCCTGTGATTAAAAAAACAAAAACAAAAATAAAAACACCTCAAGATTCCATTAATAGAAATTTTGGAACAAAGTTGAGAAAGATGGTCTAATTGCATCAGTAAATATATAATGTGCCGCGGGGCGATCATCTTCTGTTCCCACTTTGGCTTTTCCTCTGAACTGAAGGATTGCGTGAGACTCAGGTAAACATTTCTTTCCTTACCAATATGTTTTTAGAGACATGTCTGCACTTGGTATTTAAAAGAGCTGGAGGAAACGATAGTGAAAAGGAGGGAAGCTTTTTCTGTAAATATAGTGGATTGGTGAGGAGGGGGAGCGATGAGGTCTTTTCACTGAGATTAGAATTGGAATTGAAAAAAAAAAAAAGAATTGGAATTGAATACAGAGATCCTCACGATAATATTAGTAGTACTTAACTCATCTGGAATGCTTGGCCAGACCAGGCCTTGTGCAAAGAACTTTACACACCTGCTCTCACTTGATTTTCACATCTCCACAACATAGGAAGAGTTATTATCTCTATTTTATATATAAAAAAAATTAAATCTCAGAGAGGTGAAGTTGCTTGCCCAAGGTCGCACAGCTGGTAAGGCACAGAGCTGAAACTTTAATCGGAGATCTGAATAATTGTGTGACAGAAGCATCTGAGAGCCCGAAAAAGCACCTTATGAGCCCTGGGGGCCCGAGGGCTCATTTCTTCGCTAAGAAAATAGCCAGAAAAGAATAACAAAGATTGGAAGTGGGGAGAGGAACGTTCAGAGTAAGTTTGAATGCAATAAATTAAATGCCATCATACAATTCTTCATTCTACAATGATTTATCAAGCTCTAGTTTCATGCCAAGCCCTAGACCAGGCACTGGGAATGTGATTATATAATGGTTCCTGGCATGATGGGACTAGACTAGACTAGAGTCTAGTTTGAGGAGATGGACATTAAATGATTTAATATTCTTCTCTCTCTTGACACACATATATGTGTATATAATAATTATGTATCCTATCATATATACTATATATGTGATATATATGTATATGATTTATGTACACATACATATAAATACATTTGTGATAATGATACAAAGAAAACGGCCAGAGTATCAGAGCAAACATTCCTCACCTAGTGTGGGGCTGGGAGTTCCAGGGTGGGCTGCCTGGAGGAAGTAAGGTTAAAATTGTGGCATGGAGGGTGAATGAGGAAGGGAAAATGTCAGTGAGAAGGGACAGAGAAGGCCACCAAAGCCTGAAATAGCTGCCTGCCCCCTAGCATGGGGATGCGATTGTTTAAGAGGGGCTCAGATCACCTGAGTCCATTCAGATGTTCAGTGCACATTGACGTTGTCGTCAATAATCACATAAAGATACCAGGACTTGAATGTATGGAGAACATTTCCACATGCCAGACTCCATGCCAGATACCCTACATAAAGACTGAAGTCCTATAACACTATGAGGTAGATTTTTGTTATCATCTCATTTTCTGGATGAGGAAACTGAGGCACAGAGATGCTTACTGATATATCCAAGAGCGCAGAGCCAACAGATAGCAGAGTCAGGATTTGAAGCCAGATCCTCAAGATTTCAAAACCCACAATCAGAAACTTGGTTCTGAAGCCACTTAGAAGTCTCCTGACCTGAACAATCACTGAAGGCCATGGATCATAAAGCCTGAATTTTCCAACCAATCCACCACTCCCCTGTTTCCCATCTTAGTAAGTGGCACTGCAATCCTTTCATTTGCTTGAACATCCTTGGCGTTACCCATGACGTCTCCAATCGCTTCTTGAATCAAAGTCAACTATTGCCATACCCTGTCAGTTTTACCTCCTAAATTCACCCAAGGTGCTCTCCTCCTCTCCATCTTGAACCAGCCGGTGAGGGAGGCCACCACTGTCCTTCTCCAGGATTCCTGTCACAATTTCCTAGCAGATCTTCCTGCCCTCATGTTCAATCCTTCTGCCCTCTATCCACCCTACTGTCCAAATGGAGTGGATTTGGATTTGGATTTCCAAATTAAAATGGAAATCTTCCATTATCCCTAACGAATCTGTAGCATCTACCAGGTGCCAGGCCCTCTTTTAAGCATCTTATACATAGTAACTCATTTGATTCTTATAAACTCGCTATGATAGAGTGGCCCCCTTAGTTTCCCCACAGAGTTGATCTATTCCAGAATTCAGTCAGAAGCCCTGGAGGCAAAGATCTTTCTCTCAAGAGAAAGAGAATTTCAGCTTTTTTGAAGGCTTGCCTATGGTTAAGTTCTGTGCTGTGCATTTCAGGGGAATAGAGGCATCAAGTCTAATCTGATTTTGTCCCTCCATATCTTGTTCCCTAGATGTTCCAGAAAGGAGTTCTTCCCTCTTGATAACAAACTGCCAGCTCCCAGGGCCATGTGTCTCTGCAGATTCAGTCTTCTACCTTTATTTTTCATCATCTGCCTGACTTTTTAGGTTCTAAAAGGGGCTGAGAAGAGACATACACACTTGGGAAATGGGTTGGGCCTGGTCCTCCAGCTTAATAAAAATATAATTTGAGAGAGGCGTTTTTCCAAGTAAAATTTCTCTCTCTCCCCATACACACATGGGGGTATATATGTGTCTACGGTTATCTCTATGTGGGTACACACACAGCTGTAGCCATGTGCACGTACACACATGAGTGTATGTATATGTCTAATACATGCGCACATATATACATACACACATTCTGGTCTTCCACTTCTTATTTTCTCCTATATTAGCGGTTCCTTCAACTTATTAAGTATTTATGTTTCTTTGTTGGATGTTACTTGTAATTGCCTCGGTATTTCCCTTCATGTATCCTCTTCAGAAATATTCATCTTTACACTTCCCGAGATCAGTAGCCTCCCTGTCTGGGGATTTGAAATGAAACACGAGTCTATTGCTCACTGTTTAAAAAAGACTGCCCTTCAAGAAAAGTTGGAATTTATTTATTTATTTATTTTTAAAGATTGTATTTATTTATTTATAGGACAGACAGAGATCACAAGTAGGTAGGCAGGTAGAGAGAGAGAGAGGAGGAAGCAGGCCCCCCGCTGAGCAGAGAGACCGATGCGGGGCTCAATCCCAGGACCCTAAGATCCTGACCGGAGCTGAAGGCAGAGGCTTTAACCCACTGAGCCACCCAGGTGCCCGAAAAGTTGGAATTTAATTTCATTTGGCTGGGCTTGTGGGTTGGAGGATTGTTGGAAATATTTTGGAAATGAGTTTTCGCTGATTTTCTGGGGAGAGAATTTGTATTCTCTAGGGTCATGTGCCCCAGGCAGGAAGGAATGCTTTTTGAAATGAAGACAAGCAGAGCCATTCATCCTGGGCAAATCACAAGCAATCATGCAGCTTCCAGGATTCAATTAGATTTGTCACAACTTTGGTCTAGGAGGAGGAGAATTTGTTATCCCCCTAAAGCCCTCAAATTGCATTGGCTTTGTTGAGAGCTGAGTATTCCTGAACTTTAGGCTTAGAGGCTGCTTGGCAACTTCATGTCACACAGGGAGGATCAACCCAACACCCTGGAAAGGCCCTGGGGGGTTTATAGCATATCTTTTTGTGATGAAACAGAAGAGCTCTAGACCCAGCCTGCCTGGGGTTCAATCCCCAGCTCTGCCGTTGGTGGTGTGACCTGGTGTGAGTAAGTTAGCCCCTCAGATCCTGGCCGTCTAATGAGGAGGACAAAAGGACCAACCTCCTCGAGATGCTGTAAGGATATTAAATGACATCATATATGTAAAACACTTGGAATCAGAGCTGATCCATGGGAAATAATGAATGCTTTATGATTACCTGTGTTAACAGTCAGTCCGTAAATACCTGTCTTAATTCCACTGTGTTTCCCAGACATCCTCTGGTACCTGGCATGGAGTCAGAACTCAAAACATATTAACTGAGTGAATGAATAAATAAGTTGGGCAGAGGGAAGATCGTGAAGGTACCAAAAGCCAAATAAGGAAAGCCATAGCAATGAAGGAGTACTCTTGGTGAAGGACAGTAGAAGCATTTCCTCGCTCACTGACTCATTCATTCCTTGGAATAACCACAGGAGAAGGGGACTAATCAACCCCCTTTTTACCAACGAGGAAACCGAGGAAACCGAGACCTCCTCCACCAAGGCCACTGACCTAATAAAGGCTGGAGTGGTCTTTCCGCTCAGGTTTGTTCGATTGTGGGGCTGGGCTCCTTTCCCAAGGTGATGGGTGAAGGACGACTGAGTCTCAGGTACAAAGAGGCCACATTTATCCTCCGGGTCTCCTTGCCCTTCCCCCAATTTTGCTATCATCTTCTTTTTTGGACAAATTCCAGCAGAAGATGTCCACTTTTGTATCCTTCCCTTGCATTGTCCCACCTGCATTTAGCTACGGAGAAATGACAGTAAGAATAGGGGTGATGGTTACGGAGTGACAGCACGTGGTTCATACATAAGGACGAAGCGTGTGCTTGACCTTCTGCCTTGGGCACGCATGCAGTGCCCATGTTCACAGCGCATGTGGAGGGAGGGTGCATCCCCTCTCACACTGTACTGGCTGCTTTACGTACTGCGTATCTTACTTAATGTTGCAACAACAGCAACGACGATGAAAAGCCAAGGACAAGAGTCATGCTATTCATCAGTGCGACAAATACTTCCCAAGCACCTCCTCTGTGCTGGGCACTGCTTATGCTCAGGGTAGCTGCAGAGAGCTGGAAATGGTGCCCAAAGCCACTGACTGACTAGCTCAGGGTTATGAAAGCCCAGCTCCTTTGCTTTTAGCGGGACAAAGTCTGAAGTGTAATTCCCATCCTCCCCAGTGCTCCCTAAGGGATCAGGCTGACATGGCAACTTTCCATGCCATTGCAACGCATTTAGCCTTTCCCCCCGTCCCTCTCTTGCTTTCCCTCCTTGCTCAGCAGCTTCTCCTGGAAGTGTGTCCTTAATAAATCATTTGCAAATAAATTCTCATTTCAGGGTTTTCTTGCGGGGAACATGACCTGAGACTTTGTCGGTGACCCCCGGCATCACCTCATTGTTGGGTTTGTGCTGTCACCCTTGACAAATAATTCTTGAGGCAAGGAAATTCCATGGGCCAGATTGCCTACTTGAAGCTGGGGAGAAGAAAATTCACGGTGGACCTTCACATTTCAATAAATTATCCAGTCTATCTCAAACTGCTGAAGCCAGCCATCTTCCAAGCAATGTGTCAGGGAGAGGCTGCTTATTATGACCCCGAGTCAGGAGAGGAGTGTGACCTCCCAGCTTTCTTGGCTTTGCCAAAGAGCCATAAAGTCATCAGACATGAGGTGTGACTTTTCAACGGCTGGAAGGGGCTGAACTAGGAGCTGTAAGAGTTTCCACGAGGGCACACAGAGCCCAGATTTATCCCGCAGTCAGGAACAGGAGGCCACAGCCCTTTTGGGGAGGGAGACAAGCCCCCGAGCCCTTGGGAAGAGGCCTGTTTCCTGCTGGAACTTCAGCTTGATAAGGACGATATAATTCTGGGCCTGGCAATGCTTTCTGCACACATCTCTATACTGCCGAAAGGTCTTTTCTTCCTCCCGAAATAGCTTCTCACTCTTGAGCTGGAGGAGTAGATCACAGGCAGGAAGAGAGGGGGAAAAAAGCCAAACTTGGCTTCTCAACACAGCAACTTAACTAGAACTCAGATACTCCTTGAACTGAAAATACCACCAGTAACTGCCAGGCAGTCATCCCTGCGGTTAGTTCTAGATCTCTCCCATTCCAGGGCTTGCTGTTCCGTAAATAGTCATGATTTGCAGGAGTGAGTCCCCGGCTGCAGGAGGCGGAATGCTGGTCCCCCAGAGACGTGCACACCCCAGGGCCTGTGAATATGTGAGTCTACAGGCAAAAGAGTCTTTGCCCTTGTGATTGAGTTAGGGATGTTCAGCTGGGGGGATTTCCCTGAATTATCTGAGTGTGCTCGTTGTGATCCCAGGGGTTCTTGCAACTGTAGGAGAGAGGCAAAATGTCAGAATCACAGAACAAGCTAGGGTGATAAAAAGGCTATTGGAGCAAGGCCATGGCTGGGAGGCAGCCATGAGCTGAGAGACAGGGAGGCAGCCTCTAGAAGGGAAAAGGCAAAGGACAGCGTTCCCCGAGAGCCGCAGAGCTGCCGAGGTGCAGCTCGGCCAACACCTTGATTTTAGCCTTGCAAAGGCCCTTTATGGACTTCTGACCTCAAGGACTATAAGTTACAATAATAAACTGGTGCTGTTTTAAACCACCATGACTGTGATCATTTGTTACAGCAGCTCTGGGGAACTAATACCTTCTGTCCCTTCTGAGGGAGCACACCCTGTTAAAGCCCCATGGCTTACAGTTCTCCCTGTATGCTGAGCTCTCCTTAGCCATGGCCAGCCCTGATCTTTCTTAGCATTCTCCATGCTCCTCAGGAACCTCTCACAGCGCAGGTACTCTCCATTGTGTGACTGGTTGGCCGGATTGCTGATGTGGCAAACCACACTTCCATCAATGTGTGCTGCATGAGATGATTTCAGTGGCTTTGGAGGATTTGGGGGGTGTTCTTTTGGGAAATGACAACTTATGTGTGCTTCCAAATTTCATGTGAGTTGTAAGTTGTGAATGTCATGGAACTTAATGAACAGTGGTGGTGGTGGGCTTCTCTGTGATTGTTTCTTTTTTCTTTTTTCTTTCTTTCTTCCCATCCCTCCCCTCCCCTCCCCTCTTCTCTACTCTCCCCACTCCTCCTCTCCACTGCTGTTCCCCTCCCCTTTCCCTTTTCTCTCTCTCTCCTCCCCTTCCTCTCCCCTCCCCTCTCCTTGCCCTCCCCTCCCCACTTATCCTCTCCTCTCCCCTCCTCTCTGCTCCCTTCCTCTCCCTCCCCCCTCCCCTCCTCTCCCTCCCCCCTCCCCTCCTCTCCCTCCTCCCCTCCCCTCCTCTTCTCTTCTCTTCTCTTCTCTTCTCTTCTCTTCTCTTCTCCTCTCTTCTCTTCTCTTTTTTCTCTGTGATTGTTTCCAGGGCACTGGCCTGCTTCTGTATAATAGGTTTCTCCCAGTAGAAACCTACTGTAACCTAGGTAACCTGCTTTTTGTGTCTCCTCCATTACCTTTACCATCCTCAGTTCAGGCCCTTATGATCACTCACCTGAATTCCTGCAGTGTCTTCTGTCAGACCTCCCAGTCCCCAGCCCTGCTCTCCCTGAGTCCATCTACTCTTGCAGACCTGATTTTGTTACATTTCCCTAAAAGTCTCCAAAGTCTCCCTGTTGTCCTCTGGACAAATTCTAACCCCCCTCACCAGTCCTGGATGGTCAGAGTCAGATCCCTATTTAATGTACTGTTTAGCTCGGGGACTAATTTCCACTCCGCACACTTCCTCCCCACCCTCCCCGGTACCAGACAACTTCCATTGGTCGTGCTCATTTTCACTGGGCAGAACTAGCTTCTTCCTGCCTCGCTGCCTGTGCTCATGCCATTTCCCCTGCTTGGTGTACAGGTTTTGGCTTTCTTTGCCTACATAACTGCTACTTATCCTTTAAGACAGTTAGTCTGGGTTCTCCACAAAGCAAATGCTAACACAAGATTAAACATTCAAGAATTTCTTTTCAGAGAATATGCCTGTGTGTAAAGACATTGGGAGGGACCCAGAAAAAGGCTGGGAGAACCATCGACTGCCAGGCAGAGACAGACAAGTTTGAATGGAAACATCCAGATTGCTCCACAGTCTAAGAAAGTTTCAGCAACATCATCAGGGAGTCCTTGAGCCAAGGTCGGCTCCCAGGATGGAGCCTAGTATACTTGCCACATGGAGTCCAGAAGGGAGCAGCCTGGGGGGTGGGGGGATGTCAGAGGCATACTTGCTAGGATGGAGCCCAGAGCCCAAGCACATGGGGCCCTTAGCCATCTTCACCCCCCCGCCCCCCCACAGTGGAGGTCTGCAAGGGGCATCCTCATGGCTACCCGACTCAGTGTTGTGTCACCTCTTTCAGACTTGCTCTCCCAACCATTTCATTTGTGGCTCTCAGCCTTATGGGATTGCCTATGTGATAACACTGTTTTCACTGTGTGGTCTTTGTCCTCGATGTTAGCTAGCAAGATCTTTCCAAGCGAGGACCTCCTCTCAGTTATCTTTCAACTCTTAGTTGTACCACAGGGTGTGGCACATGGTGGAGGCTCAGGAAGAGCGTGATGCTAAAAAGAGGGAGGTGGTGTCAAGGCATCATTCCCAGTTCACAGAGAAGGAAACTGAGGCTTGTGGGGATGAGTGACTAAGCTAGGGTTAGTTAGCCTGGGGCGCACTGGGGATTTGAACACAGGTTGCCTGATTCTATTTTAGGCACAAAACCTTCAAGGGTAACTTGGAAGTGGGGACTAATGGACAGTTTTCTTCACCAATCGTTCTGCTCTGGAGCCCAGGGGAAAATTCTCATGACTGGAAATAATCAACAAGGAAATCTATTGGTTCAAAAATGAAGTAGACTTAAGGTTGATCTAGATATTCTGGACACAGAATGAAATTTAAAAAATAAAATAAAATAAAATGCAAACTTCTTTTCTTTGCTTCCTTCTGTGTATCAGAATCCTGTTCTTTCCTCAACATTCTAGCAGATTCGGCTGGTGCTCCTCCAGTGACTTCTCAGCACTGGTTCTCCACCCAGAAAGATCCTCACTGTGAGTGTCTGCAAATCTCTGCCTGGGGGCTCTTTCCTGGCGGTGGGAGCTTGCTTGGCCCAGAGCTAGCCAACAGCACCAGCCCGCTCGTGCTCTCAGGACCAGTCCTCAGCCTTGGACAGGGAGCTGGTGGGTGAACATTGCGGCTTCCTCACCCTCTGGTGAGGGTGGGGCAACTGAGGTACACTTCACGTTCTCCTATAGTTCCCCAGCTCGGCTGAGCCCCAGTTACCCAGAGCGATACCTGTTTGAGGACAGATATTGGCGGCCTTCCATTCTGGCTCACTTCTCCACTCCCCTACCCACATTTGTGGAACTAGTTCCCAAATAAATAAACTACTTGCACTCAAGTCTTTGTCACGGAGTCCGTTTTGGGGGCACACGAGCCAAGATGAAACCCTAGTTCCACTCTCACCATGATTCATCCACGTGTCTCTTTTGTCTGCATCACCCTTTGAAACTGAAGGCTAGGCATCCTTATTCCCATTTATAGGTGAAGAGATCGACACTCAGGCAGGGTAGGAACCTGTCCAGCATTCCCCTGCTTCTCAGAGGCAGGGCTGGAATTACGAGTGTTGTCTCTTGGACTTCGGACTCAGTTTCTCCACCAAGGGGTAGGCATCTGGGCTGTGACACTCAACAGACGAGGCGTGAATCATGGTGTGACTTTGGATACACGCCCCCAGCTTCCTGGCCTTTAAAACGCACCTCATGATCCCAAGTTCCTAGAGTTTTACTTTTTTCTATGGATATTTATTCATCATCTATTATTTTATCATTCATACGTGCTGTTTTACGCAGTTTTGCCCATATTTCATGAATTACCTTTCAAAATCTGATTTTTAAATGGTTGCATAATAATCCATCTTATGAGCATATCTTAACATAGTTAACCATGGCTCTACTATTTGGCCCTTCTGCCTCTCTTTGCTTTCCCTGTCAGTGAAACGGTATGCTTCCTCCCTCCTCACATCTCCTTTAGCAGGCTCCCAGTCTTCCCCACAGGGGTCAAAATAATTCTATTGCCTGGAGAAGTAGTCTGGGGGTCACAGATCAGGTTTCTAAGCTTCTCCCACTGCTAAGAGCTATTCAGACAGAGAACCTGGTGATGAGTAAACAAAATCCCATAGGGTCTGTTCCTGTTCACATGGCAACCTGACTACCAGCTGTCAGGCGAGGTTTCAGGGCTGCTCATTTAGGGGACTTCACCGCAGGGACCTGATTAACAATCCTTGGCTGGGGGGAGGAGGAGGGTAGAGGTATAAAAGCACATAGTCCAGGGGCTGCTTCCATCCCCCCCCCCCCCCAACCCGCAACCAAACCAAACAAGTCCGTCTTTGAAGCTTGAATTAGGGGGCACTCTTTATTATCCTCCCCCAGTCCCAGCAGCTGCTTAACCCAGAGCTGCAAATAATATCTGTCTGAAGACCTTTTGTCTTCAAGTTTTTGCCTGGCTGGCTTTCAAAAGCTTCCCCAACCCGGGGTTCAGCCCATCCCTTGCAGGCACATTCTGTAAGTAGAACCACAGGAAGACACAATAGGCAAGAAACAGCAGTTGTCTAAAACACAAGCGATTGGGAGACAGAAATCACTTCCATTTGAAGCAGGTTAGTGCGTTGGGATCAGAAACAAGTAGTTTGGATCCCAGTACCCTGAACATAGGATACCATGGGGCCTAAGCTGTCTGATGCAATTAGATTCACCCTCCCTTTTATTTCTTCAACTTCAGACAAAAGGTCTGATTTCTTTCCTGAAGGGCCAGACAGTTGTCTCAGAGTGGCTTTGTAGGGTGGTGCAGGTAGTACACTGCACAAAGCCATCTGACAAAGAGGTCCAAAGGGGCTGAGATCCAGACCGTGTATCACTCACCACTCTGGCATGTGGTCCCAGAGTGAGAATCTTTCCTAATTAAATAAAAGCTCTAAATAGACCCACAGGGCTCTGATGGGGTTGTATTCCTTTACAAAACGCTATCGTGGGGGACAACAAAGACAGGGTGGGGTGGAGACAGGGTGGGGGAAGGGAGTTTTCTTACCTGGGCCTTACATTTCCAAAGGGCCTCAAATTTATAACTTTCTTGTGAAATCCAATTAAGCTAAAAAATGTAACACAGAATTGGACAAATGGGGTTTCACAAGTAAGATAGTACACAATTTTTTTTTTTTAAAGTAATCTCTACCTCCAACATGGAGCTCAAACTCACAGCCCTGAGATCAAGAGTCATATGCTCTTTTGACTGAGCCAGCCAAGCGTCCCTATTCACAGCTTTTATGATGTGATTTTGGAATGCTTTCATGTACTAGTACAACAGGAGTCTAGGCATGAAAGGTGCTTGGAACCACTCTGGAAGCCTGAGTAGATATGTGGTTAGGGGTTGGTTCACTCACCTTGAATTGGAGGGAATCTTTCCCTGTTCATTCTTTTTTTTTTTTTTTAAGATTTATGTATTTATTTATTTGACAGACAGAGATCGCAAGTAGGCAGAGAGGCAGGCAGAGAAAGAGGGGGAAGCAGGCTCCCCGCCGAGCAGAGATCCAGATGCCTGGCTCCATCCCAGGACCCTGGGATCATGACCTGAGCCAAAGGCAGAGGCTTTAACCCACGGAGCCACTCAGGCGCCCCTCCCTGTCCATTCTTAATGTTCTTCCTTTGACCCTTAGAACCAATACTATTAAAGATAAGACAACAGGTGCCTCTTTAGCGCAGTAGGTAGGCTCAGTCTCATAAAGATAAGACAAGGGGTCCCAAATGGAGCTGCTTATGCTAAGCCCCATGTCACCAAAATGAGGCTCTTAATCACAATGTTGGGTCTCCCGGAAACGGAATCACCGGCTCAGCCCTCGTTGGGTAGTCTGCTTGACGGACACCTACCATTCTCTGTAAGGAAAGTCACCTTGCAACAGCCAGTTTGCTTTGCTGCCCAGTTCAACTTCCTTGTTCCTGCTCCCTTTTGTCTGAAAATCCGAGCTACTTCCTGTCTGCTAGATTGGATGCTGCCTGATTTATGAATCACTGAATATAGCCAATGAGATCTTGAAAATGTACTCAGCTGGATTTTTTTAAAAAAAACATTATCTACTTCAGGGGCGCCTGGGCGGCTCAGTGGGTTAAGCCTCTGCCTTTGGCTCAGGTCATGATCTCAGGGTCCTGGGATCGAGCCCCGCATTGGGCTCTCTGCTCATCAGGGAGCCTGTTTCTCTTCCTCTCTCTCTGCCTGCCTCTCTGCCTACTTGTGATTTCTGTCTGTCACATAAATAAATAACATCTTTTAAAAAAAAAACATTACCTACTTCACTGGGTTGTAGGATAATCTGATGGGATAATAATGTGCATTTTTTTCCCTCCAAGCATTTCCCCTTGATCCCTTACCCTGAAGTGGAAGTGGAGGGGGTGGGAAGAAGTATGGTTCCCAAGCCAAGAGCACGAGTTGTGAGCAAAGGTGTTTGTCTTCCCGAAGAGTGCTTCAGCCTCGAAAAAATGAAGACATTGTCTTCTTCACTCCTGCACCTTCATTACCTAACACCGAGTAGCTCAGGCAATTAATGATCTAGTTTGCTGGCGATTTTCCAAATTGCTTTACTGAAAAATCCCACATCTTGAGAAAGTCCCCAATTCCAGGCAATGTGGGACTGTTGGTCACCTTACAAGCCTTTGTTAAACCAATGAATGAATAATGACTTTTGTTTTCCAAGAGTCTGCCCTCACTGAAGAGAGGATGCTAGATTTCTTTGAGAACCACAGAGGGTAGAGCAGCAGTTGGCTAGCTATTGGCTATGGGACAAATCTGGCTTGCCATCTGCTCTTTTATTTTTTTTTTAAGTAACCTGAACACTATGAATGGTTTTTTAAAAAAAATCAAATGAAGAATAAAAGCTTGTGACATATGAAAAATTGATGAAAATGACATTTTGTTCATTTATGTAATGTCGGTGACTCCTTTAGTGCTCTAACAATAATGCTGAGTGGCTGTGACAGAGATCACAGGGCCTGGGTGGCTCAGTCATTAAATATCTGCCTTTGGTTGGGGTCATGATCCTGGGGTCCTGGGATCGAGCTCTGTGTCGGCTCCCTGCTCGGCAGGAAGCCAGCTTCTCCCTCTGCCTCTCCCACTCCCCCTGCTTGTGTTCCCTTTCTCGCTGTCTCACTCTCTGTCCAATAAATAAATAAAATCTTTAAAAAAAAGTTATTGCTTATGTTCTCCTCTAGGATTTTTATGGTTTCACATCTCTAATCCATTTTGAATTTATTTTTGTGTGTGGTGCAAGAAAGTCATTCAGTTTCATTCCCTTGCGAATTGCTGTTCAGTTTCCCCAAAACTATTTGTTGAAGAGGCTGTAGTTTTCCCATTGGATCGTCTTTCCTGCTTTGTCAAATATTAATTGACCATATAATTGTGGGTTCATTTCTGGGTTTTCTATTTTGTTCTATTGATCTATGTGTCTTTGTGCCAGTATCATACTGTTTTGATTACTACAGCTTTGTAATATAATGTAAAGTCTGGAGTTGTGATGTCTCCAGCTTTGTTTTTCTTTTTCAAGATTTCTCTGGCTACTTGGGGTCTTTTGTGATCCTATACAAATTTTAGGGTTGTTTGTTCTAGCTCTGCGAAAAATAGTATTTTTATACAGATTGCGTTGAATGTGTCAATTGCTTTGGGTGGTATGGACATTTTAACAATATTTGTTCTCCCAATACATGAGCATGGAATGTCTTTCCATTTCTTCGTGTCATTCACCTCTTTGGTTAGGTTTATTTCTGAGTATCTTATTGTTTTTGGTGCAAATTGTAAATGGGATTGATTCCTTAATTTCTCTTTCTGCTACTTCGTTATTAGTGTATAGAAATACAACAGATTTCTGTATGTTGGTTTTGTATCCTACAATTTTTTTTAATTTTTATTTTTATTTAAACATATAATGTAACCACACCACCCTCTCCCAACACCCCTCCCCCCTACCCCCCTCAGTTTGTTTTATGACATTAAGATTCTCTTTTGGTTCGTCTCCCTCCTGATCCCATCTTGTTTCATTTATTCTTTTCCTACCCCCTTAACCCCCACCCCCATTGCGTCTCCACTTCCTCATATCAGGGAGATCATATGATAGTTGTCTTTCTCCAGTTGACTTATTTCGCTAAGCATAATACCCTTTAGTTCCATCCATGTCGTCGCAAATGGCAAGATTTCATTTCTTTTGATGGCTGCATAGTATTCCATTGTATGTATATACCACATCTTCTTTATCCATTCATCTGTTAATGGACATCTAGGTTCTTTCCATACGATTTTATTGAATTTGTTTATCAGTTCTAGCAGGTGGAGTCTTTCAGGTTTTCTATGTAGAGCATCATGTTGTCTGCAAATAGAGGAAGTTTGACTTCTTCCTTGCTGATGCCTTTTCTTTCTTTCTGTTGTCTGATTGCTGTGGCTAGGACTTCTGGTTCTGTGTTGAATAACAGTGGGGAGAGTGGGCATCCCTGTCTTGTCCCTGACCATAGAAGAAAGCTCTCAGCTTTTGTGCATTCAGGATGATGTTAGCTGTGGGATTTTCATATGTGGCCTTATTATGTTGAGGTATACTCCCTCTAAGCCTACTTTCTTGAGGGTTTTTAATCATAAATGAATATTGTACTTTGTCATAAGCTTTATCTGCATCCATTGAAATGATCATATGGTTTTTATCTTTTCTTTTATTAATGTGGTGTCTCACATTGATTTGTGAATATTGAACCACCTTTGCAACCCACAAATAAATCCTACTTGATTGTGGTGAATGATTTTTATACTGTATTGTTGGATTTGGTTGGCTAGTATTTTGTTGAGGATGTTTGCATCTATGTTCATCAGGGATATTGGCCTGTAGTTCTCTTTTTCTCTGGTGTCTTTATCTGGTTTTGGTATTAGGGTAATGCTGGCCTCATAGAATAAATTTTGAAGTTTTCCTTCCTTTTCTATATTTTTGGAATAGCTTGAGAAAAATTGATATTAACTCTTCTTTAAATGTTTGGTAGAATTCCCCTGGGAAGCCATCTCATCTTGGAATTTTGTTTATTGGGAGTTATTTGATTACTGATTCAATTTTTTTGCTGGTTATTAGTCTGTTCAAGTTTTCTATTTCTTCCTCTTTTGGTTTTGGTCATTTATATGTTTCTAGAAATTTATCCATTTCTTCTGTGGTTGTCCAATTAGTTAGCATATAGTTTTTCATAATATTCTCTTATGGCTGTCTGTATTTCTGTGGTGTTGGTTGTTACTTAAGGTAAGCACTCTAAATGATTTGTCTGGAGGCCTTACAGAACAGCTACAAGGAAGGTATTCTTACCAGACAGTTGGTGAAAATGAAGTTCAGAGAGGTCAAGAAATAAGCTTCAAGTCATGCAGCTACTGTTTCCATTCCTGAGCCTTCTAAGTCTGCAGTGGGAGCAGCGGTGCCTGGAAGAAAATGTTTAACCATCATTTCTCAAAAGAGTAACGAGTTGCCAGGACTAGTATCCTAGCCTTTCTTCCATAAGCTGAATCTTTAAACACTAGCAATCCCTCGGCCTTGACAGACTCATGGCTGGAGGAAACATATTAAGCTTTTCTCCCAGTTTGCTTCCCCGGATATTTGCAACTGATTTTTTTCATCAATCATCTCAGAAGACAGATTTATCTCAACACAGATAAATCTCCGCTTCATTAGCTTTATCTGAAGCCTGGGGAAGTTTAGCAAGAAAACTGCATTATTTTGAATAATCAGCTTTTCCTCCCTCAGCATTTTCCTGCGTATAGAAGTGCCTGGATTGGAGTCCCAAGGGCTTGTCTAGCTTCCTTATTTGTATATGTGGGAGTCTGTCTCACGTGCAGTCCAGTTCAGTGAATTGAGGATTAATTCTCACTCCTGTTACCAGACCTACTGCTGAACAGAGTTCAAGATCCAATTATAAATTAGAATGCACTAGAATGTATTCCCGATTCTCACAACACCTCGGGGACTGGAAGAGATGATTTACCTGGGAGTTATTTACATTTATTGCTTCTTGTTTTCATAATGCCAAAAACTTCCAATTTGTTATTTAAGGGTTCTATTTTTTACCAAATCCTTGCTCTAATGCTCCCCGTGTTATCAGCTTATGGAAATGAGCAGCTTGTTTTCTGTGAGGAAGGCCAGAGAGTTCTCCCAGGGAAGACACATCTCAAAAGGGAGTCTGTAAGGGGATTTTTTTAGTTTCAGAGTCTCAACATTAGTGGGATACTTAAGACCCAGACTTGAAAAAAATAATAATCTTTTCTTTCCCCAAGTCTAATAAGCAAAACAAACAAAACAAGTAACTATAGACAACCTGAAAATATTAAAGGGCATATAAGTACACGACTGTAAATATACGACCTATTTACACGTGCAGTGTTTTTAAAGTCCCAAGGGCTCTGCAAAGTATTTTGTGTGGATCAACTTTTTTAACCCTTTTAGCCCCCACAGGTAATAAGTAATATTACTACCCCTATTTTATGGATGAGAGACAGGGCACAGAGGAGTTAAGTAGTTTGCGGAAGGCTGCCCAGGGAGGGTAAGAGGTAAATGTGGGATTTAGATCCACGCAGGCAGCCTGATGCCAGTTCTCAGACTCTCAACACTATCCAGAATGATGTTTCTATGTAGCTCTTCAATCAGTGAGAGCCACTCTGTACGTATCGTATGTATTACAATAGACAGATTGTATATATCTTTTATATTACACTGTGTATATAGATCAGTGCTCCTACATTCTTACCATTTAACATGGGTCATAAACATTTCCCATTGCCATCAATTATTTAAAAAGTAAAGAACGTTTTAAGGTGTAACAGGCCGATGGGTTACATTTGTAGCAAACAAAGTATTGAGGTCTCCTTTCACATCATGTTTCAAAATAAATCCCAGAGAGATGGGATGCTTCCCTCTCTCTCTCTTTCTCTCTCTGCCTACTTGTGCTCTCTCTCTCTCTCTGTCAAATAAATAAATAAAATCTTTAAAATTCGAAAACCAAATTAAGAAAATGAAGTGAAGCAGGCTCACCAGAGCTTGAATCAAAATCTAGCCCTTTATCAGGTCTGTGACCTGGGCAAGTTGATTAACTTCTCTGAGCCTCTGCTTCTTAATCTGTAAAAATGGAAATGGTGCGATTTCTAAATCAGAGAGCTGATAGAGGATTAAATGAAGGAATTGGGGCTGTGCCTGGCATATAATGCACTTTTAGTAAATGTTAGATATTATTATTTTATGTAGGGATAAAAAATACCTTGTCCAAAGTTTGAGGAGATTAGCAGCCCCCAGTTGCCACCTGAAAGACTGATTCTTAATAACCAGGTCCCTCCAACCTGCCCCCCAGCCTGATAAGAGAGGTTTATTCTAATTGGTAGCTAAAGCGGAAGAATTGCTTTTATTCTTTTCCTTTTTTTAAAGATTTTATTTATTTATTTGACAGAGAGAAACACGGCAAGAGAGGGAGCATAAGCCGGGGGAGTGGGAGAGGGAGAAGCAGGCTTCCCGAATGAGCAGGGAGTCTGATGTGGGGCTCGATCCCAAGACCCTGGGATCATGACTTGAACCGAAGGCCGATCCTTAACAACTGAGCCACCCAGGCTCCCTGCTTTTACTCTTATACACAATTCAGAATGAGGTAAGCCAGCTTCAAATTAAGTTCAGATATGAGAATGTCTTCGTTTTTTCTCAGCTTATGTTTTTTTCTTTGTTACAGGATCACAAAAGAAAGGTTTGGCGTATGTGACTGCATATTTAGAAGAGGCACAGATCTGATTTCTGTAGCCAGTCTCCAGCCTCCGCAGGAAAAGAGCCGACGTTACCTGCTCAGCAGAAAGGGTGGGTGACCTCTAGCCCAGAGCAACGAGTTAGTTTCAGCCTGACCTACCCACCCAGATGAAGTCAGAGTAGTTTACAGTTTACCGAGAAGATACCGACACTTAAACATTTTGAATTTGCTTGACTTCCTGGATGGCCAGTCTGCATGTCAGCCCAGCCCTGCACTGAGCCTGTTTCGGCCTGGATGATTAAGTCAGACCACAGCATTTCATCAGAAAGCGTGAAACAGTGTGTGAGAGACTGACGAAGCTGGCAGCACTTCCCAAGAAGTTCTAGAGTGACGGTTCCAGCAACTGTGAAGTACCATGTCTCGGGGTTAAAAATTACCTTTGAGAAATGCACACTTGGAACAACAGACTCTCTTGGCCAGTCTGTTGATAGCTTAAGAGAACATTTGAAAAAGGAGGAAAGGCACTGTTAACAGAATAATATGAGAACAATCTAAAATTCATTGACTATTAGTGTGGCAATATGGAGATAAAACAACCCTACACAAATTGGGAGAGATTTTGTTAAAAATTGCTACTAGCTCAAACATTTGATTGCTCTCCTTATATATATGGAGAGAAAACACTGGAAGCAGTATAATGTACACACACACATATATACGTATACACAAAATATATGAATATATAAATAAATATAATATATAAAAATATCTCTCCCATCCTGATGTTTTCTTTTTTTGTTATTATTATGTTCAATTAGCCAACATACAGTACATCATTACTTTTTGATGTAGTGTTCAACGATTCATTAATTGCATATAACACCCAGGGCTTTGTTCTTGGTTTTATTTTTTTATTTTTATTTTTTTAAGATTTTATTTATTTATTTGACAGACAGATCACAAGTAGGCAGAGAGGCAGGCAGAGAGAGAGAGAGAGAAGGAAGCAGGCTCCCTGCCGAGCAGAGAGACCCATGCGGGACTCGATCCCAGGACCCTGAGATCACGACCTGAGCTGAAGGCAGAGGCTTAACCCTCTGAGCCACCCAGTTGCCCCTGTTCTTGGTTTTAAATTGGCATCCGTGATTCACTGTCTTATCAAGGGAGTCTCGTGGGTCCTGTAGGAATTTTGTGGTCTTAGTTTTCCCGTTCTCAGATTTCTGTACAATCTTCACGCTTCTACTGAGTTTTGAGATTTCCTGCTTGGAAGAACGCAAGTCCTCCCTGTCACCTTTCCCTAACGAGCTTTGTTTATGATATTTGTTTATGATGTAATTTGCAGTTTTATCCAACGGCATTTTTTGCTTCAACAGTGACAAACGTCAAGTGCAATGGAAGGATCTTGGGAAAACAGGTGAATAAAAAGATGAAAAATCCCAGAGCGCATACCTAGTTTGTGTGTCTGCGGGAGATTGTGTGAGCCGCCACCGGGCACCCTTGTGCTTTAGTAATAGAATGCCCTGATTTTCAACTGGGCTACCATGTCCTGGATTAAAGATCGAATTTCCAACCTCCTTTGCAATTCAGTGTGGCCATGCGGTAAGTTCTGTCCGATAGAATCAAGCAAATATCTTGAGCCTGGCTTCTGGGACGTGTCCTTCCAGGCAGGGTCCCATCTTCTTCCTTCCCGCTGGCAAGAATGAGGATAGGCTGATTGGGGCTCAAGTTACTAACTTGGATCATAAGAAGAACATGCGGGATGGATGGCAGGTCAGCAAGACAGAGTCTGGCTCCCTGGTGATGGACGGAGAGCTGTCATGCCAGCCCAGGACTTCTCAGCAGGGTGCTTCTCTAGAAAAAGAAACAGCAATTTTCTTCAGTCTTTATTTTGGGTTTTCTCTCTTGCACTCAAACCTGATTCTAACATCTGCCCTTCCTCCTGCCCTTCTTTTTTTCCATCTTTCCTCTCCAATGGGACTGCTCCAAGTTTTTGGACTAGGTCAGGGTTTCTCAATGACTGCACTAGTGACATTTTACGCTAGGAAATTCTTTTTTTTTTTTTTTTTAAGATTTTATTTGTTTATTTGACAGAGAGAGAGACAGCGAGAGAGGGAACACAACAGGGAGAGTGGAAGAGGGAGAAGCAGGCTTCCCACTGAGCAAGGAGCCCAATATAGGGCTGGATCCCAGGACCTTGGGAACAGACCTGAGCCAAAAGCAAACCCTTAATGACTGAGCCACCCAGGCGCCCCTAGGCTAGGCAATTCTTTGATGAGGGCCCTGTCTAGTGCATTGTGGGTTGTTTAGCAAGATCCCTGGCCTCCAACCATGAAATACCAGTAACTCATACTTCCCTGAGTTGTAATAACCCAAACTGTCTCTAGACATTGCCAAATCTAGTCAGTTTTGGGTGACTTTCTTTCCTTGTCACTAAAATAAGCTCCTTGAAGACAGGACTATCTCTTATTCATATCTAGATCATTAGTGCTAGGCACTAGGACATATTCATACATATTCAGTGAGTGCTCATGGAATAGGGAGTGTGTCAATCAAAGGTCATTTCTCCAACCACATTTTAGGTCTTTGGTATGTTCCTCCCAGACTCTTTAAAATATGTTCAACTTTGTATTTAGAGACAATTTTCATCTTATAGAAATGCTTTCAAGAACAGCACAAAGAACTCTCACGTCCCTTATCCCCAGATTTGCCAGCTGTTAACATTTTACTGCAATCGCTTTGATATTGGCGCTATGATTTTTTTCAGAACCATTAGAGAATAAATTGCATATTTTATGCCCCTTTATCCCTAAGTACTTCACTGTACATTTCCAAAAAGAATATTCTCTTCCAAAAACCATAGTAAAGTTAAACTTTCAAGAAATTTGACATTGACAGACTTTGTTTAATCTGTCACTCAAATTCCAGTTTTCCAATTGACCCATTGATACCCTTTATATTACTTTCCCCCAGTGCAGAATCCAGTCTAAGAGCAGGCATTACATTTTACCATTCTTTTTCTTTCTTCTCCTTTAATTTGGAACAACTTCACAGCCTCTTATGACATTGAAAATTTTGAGGAACATGGTGCAGCGCCTTTAAAAATAGGATACTCATCATTTTGAGTCAGCCTTGTGTTTCCCCATGACTGGGTTCAGGTTGTGCATTTCTGACTGGAAAACTATGGAGGTGATACTGTGTCCTTTCAAGCGTTGTACCTAGAGACATATGGTGTCCCTCTGCCCTTCACTGGTGGTACTAATTTTGATCACTAGGTCAAGGTGTTGTTCAGTCTCTTCACTGTATAGTTAGCATTTTTATCCCTTTCAATTCATCTGCCATCTGTGAAGATTTCCCAATTCCAACATGCCCTTGACACTTGTCTGTTAGTGCCAGGTATCCTATTCTAAGCAAGAGCCCTCCTTTTCCCCACTGATTACTTTGTATCTGCTTATTTTCATTACGGACTCATGCATTCCTATTGCCAATTGTTTATAACTCATTACTAGCCTTAATTATTTTGATGCCTAAATAGTCTTCGATTTGGCCACAGCTATTTCCTGTGTCCTCATGAAATGCCTCCATTATTATGATGAACACTTCCTTTCTTTCTGGCACAAGATGTTCCAGGTTCATCTAGTACCTTCACCAGCCCCACCCTAAAATCAGCCATTTCTCCTAGGAGCCCTGGTTCCTTTCAGTTTCCTTAGACTCTCAAACTCCACATCCTAGCAAGGCATACTCCGGATGGTTGGTAACATACTTTTTGTGTTTTTCTGTTTTGCTTGAATTTTAAAAGTAATGAACACACACACATGTATTTTCCACAAAAGCCATAAAAATATTAGGAAAGAACCTAATAACCTAATGGTTATTAGGAAATAACCACCATCAACCAGACTGCTGCCTCAGTGAAACATCCAAATGGTACCCTCCACCCTTTCCTGTTTTTTTTTTTTTTTCCCTCCTGACAGTACTTCCAAAGGCAGAGAGGCAACTCGTTTGGTTCACATCAGACCTGTGGTATGGGAGTCTTGGGAGCCACAGATGGGAACTTTGAAGGGAGGTGCAGAGCTAACACAGTGCAGAATGGAAAACATAAGGTCAAAAAGTTAAATGAAACAGGAGGTGTTTTTCCCTCCTTTCACCTCCCTTGGGATATGGAAGAGCTTTTTGGTGGAGGCTGCACACAGACATGACCTTTCAAAGAAAATGGCAGCTTTGCAGCTACTGTAGGATTGGTCCCCCTCCCAGAGAACAAAGCACAAAACTGAATTACAGTCCCTTTTGGTCAAAGTACTCACTGAACAGAAGTGGCAAGAGTGGGCATCCTCGTCTTGTTTCTGATCTCAGAGGAAGAGTTTCCACTTTCACCATTGAGAATGAAGTTAGCCGTGGACTTGTCATATATGGTCTTTATGGTTTTGAGGTTAAGATCTAAGAATTCAACAACAATAACAGAGTTACAGTAATTGCTTACATGTGGATTAACAAACGTACCTCAAACATCTGGTGTACTGGGAGTTTTTAATCATGAGAGTGTGTTGAATTTTATTAAACGCTTTCTCTGCATCTATTGAGATGATCACATGATTTTTTTAGACTTCATTCTGTTAATGTGTCATGTCACATGAATTAATTTTCATATGTTGAGCCATCCTTTTATCTTAGGGATAAACCCCACTTGGGTCATTGTGTCAGATTGTCTTAATGGGTCACTGAATGTGGTTTGCTAGGGTTTTGCTAGGATTTTTATCCTAGCAAATTCATCAGGGAGATTGGCCTGTCGTTTTCTTTTCTTACAGCGTCTTTGTCTGGCTTTCATACCACAGTGATGCTGGCTTCGTGAAATGAATTTGGAAGGTTCCCTCTTCTTTAGTTTTGAGAAGGGGAATTAATTCTTCCTCGGATGTTTGGTGGAATTCACAAGTGAAGCCATTGGGCTTGGGGCTTTTCTTTCCTGGGCGGTCATCCTGTATTTTTATCTGCTAAATCTGGCAACTTAACAGTACGTGGGAGTATGGGAGAAGGAGGGTTGAAGGGCTTCCTGGAGAAGGAGACATCTGTGAAGAGAAATAGACAAATGAATGGGTGTATCTGGAATGATGGGTAGTAAGTGTGGAGTTCTGGGGAACTTCCCTTCCCCCACCCCAACAAGGCCTCTGGAAGCTTTTTATCTCTCAGTCACCTGAAAAGGGTAAGATTGTAATTATAATAATAATTATGGCCTCTATCACTGAAACATTTGTCATGTGTCAGATATCATTGGTTTATGACATTCATGCTAATTCTCTATATTCTCTTTCAACATTTCTCTGAGGCAGGTGTTCCCATTTTCCTGATGAGAAAACTGAGGCTGAGAGAGTCAATGTGATTTGCCCAAGGCTAACCAGGTTGTGATAGAGCCAGAATTCACATCCAGGTGGGTTTGGTTGCAAAGCTTACAAGAGCAAATGTTGTTTAGATTGCTTCTAACCCCACAGAAGACCTGGACATTTGGGGGGATGGACCTGAAGCAGTGTGGAGTCAAACTTTTGACACCCCCCCACCGAACTTCAGAATCCGAACTCCATGATCCACGTGCCACTGTCTTTCTCAGCCCCAGAGGTGCTTCTGAACTGGAGAAGACGCTTCTGGACACAGACTGATTGATGTAAGCCACATGGTCCATCATGGGCCAGGCCCGGCATGGTCAGGCAGGACCGGGAAATAAGGATAGTCCCGTTTCTTGGATCAGGCAGAGTTCAAGTGAGGCCAAGTCAAGAATGGCAAGTCAGGATAGAAGTTTCCTTCAGGTACACAGAGAAGTAAAAAAGAAGGCTTGGGGGCATCTGGGTGGCTCAGTGGGTTAAAGCCTCTGCCTTCAGCTCAGGTCATGATCCCAAGGTCCTGGGATTGAGCCCTGCATCAGGCTCTCTGCTCAGCAGGGAGCCTGCTTCCTCCTCTCTCTCTGCCTGCCTCTCTGCCTACTTGTGATCTCTCTCTCTCTCTCTGTCAAATAAATAAATAAAATTTAAAAAAAAAAAGAAGGCTTAGGGTCTGTTCACATGGTGGACAAGAAGGTGGACTTCGGAGGCTGAGGTCAACGGAGGTCTTGTATCTACCACTTCTAGCTGTATGGCTTTGGACAAGTTATTTGAAATCTCTGAGCTTCCTTGTAAACAACATAGTTTAATGTCTGTACTTGCTATGATGGTTTTGATGATCTCATGAGATAACGCTGATAGAGCTGTCCAGCAGGCTTTGTAAATGGTAGCCACCACTGCCATCATTGTCAGTGAGGATGGTCATTACTGCTATTAAAAAGTGGGGAAGGGGTGCCTGCATGGCTCAGTGGGTTAAGCCTCTGCCTTCCACTCAGGTCATGATCTCATTCTGCTCAGCAGGGGGCCTGCTCTTCCCCCACCCACCACCTGCCTCTCTGCCTGCTTGTGATCTCTCTCTCTGTCAAATAAATAAATAAAATCTTAAAAAAAAAAGTGGGGAATACTGAGCTAACTTATTCTGGAAACTTGACTCTTTGCATTGCTTTCTCTCCTCGTTTATTAATCACTTACAAATTGATGCCAGGCCCTGGGCAAAGAGGAACAGGAGAAACGCAAGGTCCAGCGGGGGAGACCCATGAAAGAGACAGACCATACAGAGTGAGCGATTGCACAGGAGTGATGGACTCAGGTCAGCACCACCCTGGAAGAGGAAAGTGCACATGGCGGAAGCTCATGCACATGGCGGGAGCCTGAAGCATGGCTTACTGGTTCACACTACTGAGAGGCACAGGGGGAACCTGGCTTCATGGCTTGCAGCCCTCCCGAAAGGCTGGAGGCAGGGGCTTGTGCCACGTTGCCATGAGTCCATCTTTCTACATCTCTCAGTTACAGCTCCCTGTGTGTTTCTTTCATTCTCAAGCATCTCTCTCTCCAGGTTACATTCCACTGGCTTAAAAACCCTCCCTAGAAGAGAAGTCATTTTGCTAAAGAGTAATGACGACATTTCCAGCATTGAATCTTTGGCCTGAATTGGGTGCATGCCCATCCCTGAACCATTCACGGTGATTGTGGGCCCTCCACCCCCACCCTGCAGATTCAGAGAGTATGATGATCCCACCTGGTACTGATAGACCATATGGTCCATTTTCTAAAGGGAAACTGAGTTATGGTCATGAGAAGGGGGAATGGACACTAGGTAAGCAAAGACAACAGGTGTATGCTCCTGGAATTATGGAAAGGTGGCCAATGAAAGCTTCTAGAATGAAGGGGTCCCTGTTTAAAACCACAGAGGCATGAAAGTGTGCCTTGTTTGAAGAACAACAAATAGAAGGGAAAAGCAAGGAGATGGGAATGGAAAGGTTCAGTGATATTTTCAGAGAATTTCATTTTTCCAAGGGTCGCCACTTACATTTTCTTCTTTGAGCCTCACTTGGACCACCTGGTGAGGAGAGTCAACTCCAGTTTTCTCACCTGTAAACTGGAGATATTTATGTCTACTCTAGAAGGGGTCCAGCAGCTCCCACTGTTGCTGAGTTCAGGTGCTATAGCACCCATCACTGGTCTCTCTTGCTGGGTCCCCACTTTGGTAAATGGTTCTTTTGTCAATGTCTCTGCAGTTACTTTCTTGGGGTGTGTTAGCCATGTCGTGGGGGGGGGGGGCTTGATGAATACAACAACATATACATTTGGGGATAACGTACAGTAGAATTGGTCCCCCCAAAACCAGTTGTTTCTCGGCGGGGGGTAGGGACTCCCACATCATCTTCTCCCAGCCCGGAGAAAGGGGTAATTAAATAGTGCTTACATGAATCGTGCAACATGGTGGCCAACAGTCAGCAGAGAAAAAAATGATTGCAGGCTATTTGTCACCACGAGGCTGTCCAATCAAACTCCTTCATGATTTGTAATACAAGGTAGGTCTCAACAGGAAACATTTATTTTAGCTTCATCATTCCCTCTTCTTAATGATGTTTACTTTGCAGAATGCTTCTCATAATTTTCTTTCTTTTTTTTTTTTTTTTTGCCACTGCATCCTCCTGTCAGCGTCCTCCTTTGTGCCAAGAGTACCATCAGCTCAGAGATTCCAACTTCCTCAGGAGAAATGTGACTTTATCAATTATTCTCTCAAAAAGGACTTTCAAATTCACCTGTAGGACTAAATAAGAACCTGAAAAATATCAGAGGAAGATGGATGAATGGTGAGACCCAAACAGATACTAGAAATTCAAGGTCAAGCTACTTCTCTAACAGTAATATTCAGAAGCTGCTGATTCCTTCCAGCTGTTTTTCCTCTTGTCCATCCGTCCGTTATGTAGCCACTGGGTGCTAAGGAACTAGGCTGAGCTCTAGAGATAGAGTGATGAGCAGGACAGGCAGGTCCACACAGAATTTGGACCATAAATTCTCCCAGGTCTGGGCAGAATTTATGGTCCAAAGGGGCAGTGAGAACATTAAATGGTCACTGTGCAGTACCAGGTCTAAATAGGGAGGAACAAGGCACTAAATGAGCACATGAACACAGGGACCGCAGGCAACCCAGAAGGGAGGGTGAGCAAGTGCTTTCCAGGAGAAACAATGTGGAAGTTCAGTCTGGAGTTGAGAAGGAATTAGCTCGGTGAAGGTGGAGGGGTGCACTGGGCAGTAGGAACAGCATTTACAAAGCCTTCAAGATGCAGAGCTGGCTTCCTATATCCCATCACATCTCCAGTAGTGCCTTGACCACTGGCCTGCATTTTCATCTGTCTCTGGCTAGATTCCAGAAGCGGGCTCCAAATCCTTCAGCATCCTTGCAGTCCATCCTGCTCACTTGGGTCAGGCCTCCCACCTTCAGATGCATCTCCCATCGCATCACAGCTCTGTTCAGACATATCGAGGCTGTCCACATTTTATCTGTAATCTACCTTTGTGGTTTAGGTCCTACTACGTGCTCCATGCCCTCTCTGCACATTATTCTTTTAGTGTCTTGGGCCTGGCTTCTGTGCCTTTGGTTGAGCTCTTCCTGTTCCCTGCATTGTCCTCGTCCCTACATAGCTGTGTTAGCCAGGGTCCCAGCACAGTCCCCACGGTATACTCAAACTCAGTGGCTGAGAAGAATTAAAAAAGAAACTATTTTCATAGATTAGGGAAACCAGCATGGGGCAGTATAGTACCCACAGCCTTCCACTACCACCTCTAACCAGAAGGATCAAGAGATGGAAAGATGACCAGATACCAAGGCCATCCAGCTCAGGCTTTTCCACCCTCCTATCACCTACAAGTCACGGGTGTCAGCCAACCAGAAGCCAGAGGCAAAAGTGGTGCAGATGCAACTCCTGCAGGTCAGCCTTCTCAGACTTGAGCAAAAGTAGAAGGGAGTGCTGAGAAGACCCAGAGGGATAAACAGAGAATAAGCACAAACACCTTCCCCTATTTCCAACACTCATCTCAGCCTTTTCAAAATTAGATCCATGAATCAAGATCCAACACAAACGCCGACTCATCCAGGATTCCTCCCTCCTGAGCCACTCACTGCCCTGGAGCTAGAAGTACTTTTCCTCATCCCTGAACGTGCCCAGTACCTTCTCAGGATCCCTACCATGGCACTGCTCATTTTGCACCTGACTCCCCCATGACTTCTATGCATGTGTCTTAGGTTGGGGTCTCTCCAAGCAGACCCCGAAATGAGAATTTGTGTCAGGGTTACCTCAGGAAATGTTCTCAGGAAGAACTGGTAGGGAGGCTAGAAGAAGAAAGGAACCCTCGCCAAGCTAGCGTATGACTCAGTGCTGTGTGGGAGGTCCAGGCTTGGTACACATCTGCCCTTGGAGTTGACTCCATCAGGGGCAGGTAGCAGCCTAGAGTGACTCCCACACCAGCCAGTCACTGGTGAGGGACTTCTAGTTCTCTGAGCTCACAGGCAAAGTGGCTCTGGTAGCCTGTTGTCAGAGGCTGACAGAGGGATGTAGATGCTGGCTGGTGAATGCAGACATTCGTTGGGGTCTGATGTGGACAAAAATGGTGAAGGAATTAAGAGAGTTGGGGGGTGCAGCACTGATAGGTCTGTTATTACTCACATCTCCTCTCCCTTCTTAGATCGTCAGCTTCTCTAGGGTGAGGACTGAAGTCATCTCTGTAAAACCCTATGTATCTTTGTAACATCAACATCAAGCAGCAAGGCCGGCTCTGTGGGGGTGTGTGTGACTTAGGCAGCTGCGTGGCTCTCAGAAGGACCCCCTGCTCCGTGTAATGTTCTACTGTCATCATTTTGAAATTTTTACTAATTGTTGAACAAGGAGTTCCACGTTTCTATTTTGCACTGGGCCCCACAAATTATATAGCTGGTCCTGCCTAGCATGGAGTGGGCATTTGATACATGTTTTGTGAATGGAGGAAGGATGCCTGGCATCCATGAGACTGTCAGGAAATGAAGCCTAATGGGTGTATGAGAAGGAACTGTTGTTTTTATGTCTTCAGGTGCAAAAATAAAGAAGGTGGTGTAGGGTCTTGCCATCTGACCCTGGCTGGTGCTTCCCCCAGTCTTCACACCTCTCTAGGCCCCTAGTGAGGTGTGGGTAGGACTTGTTTATTTCAAGTCGCTATTTATTTTTCTCTTCTCTGGAAAATTTTTGGCATCAGGCAGCCTCAGGGTAACACTATTTTTATTTCCCCAGCAGAATAATTAAATTTAGGCTCAGTTGCTCTTCCCTAGCAGAGAGACTGTGGACAAAATTGGATGAAGAGGCTGCTGCAAAAGGCTGGTCAGGAAGGGTTCCAGGGAGACTGCACACCTTGATCTGGAACACATTTACTGTGGATCCACATGGGGAGAGGGGAGCAAAGTCTTTGCTAAGATCAGTCAGCCAGACCTCTCTGCTGTATAGGGCTACCACAAATATATCTTAGAATTGCAGAACTGGTTGGAGCTGGAGGAATGATAATCTGGACCAGAGATCAGCAAATTATAGCTCCCAGGCCCAATCTGGCCCAATGCCTGAGTTTGCAAATAAAGTTTTATTGGAACACAGCCACTGCCATTCACCCGCATATTGGCTATGGCTGCTTTCACAATATGACAACAGAGCTGAACCGTTGTGACAGAAACTGGATGGCATGTGAAACCAATAATATTTATTATCTGGCCCTTTATAGTCAAAGTTTGTTGAGCTTTGACCTAGACAAGAAGCCCTCAAAGAGTGTTATGTCAACACTGATAGTCCTTTAGGATTATTCTAATGGTCTGGAATAAAGTCTTCCTTTCCTACTTAACTTAAGTTGAACTCAGGTTTTATTGAAATCTTTCTTTTACTGCCATAACACAAAGAAAATGAGTCAACAGTAGGGATAATTGATAGAGACCAATGGTCTCATTGGCCACTCTTCGTCTTGAGTCCCACCACCCAGAATGATAGCCTTTCCCTGCATTTACCACACATGTTCTTTTTTTTTTTTTTTTTAACTTATTTGACAGACAGAGACCACAAGTAGGCAGAGAGGCAGGCAGGGGGGTGGGGGGAAACAGGCTCCCTGCTGAGCAGAGAGCCCGATGTGGGGCTCAACCCCAAGACCCTGGGAACATGACCTGAGCTGAAGGCAGAGGCTTAACCCACTGAACCACCCAGGCGCCCCTACTACACATGTTCTGGCTTTCTCATATGTGCTGCCCCTCTTCTTGGAAGAAAGGGCCTATTTTATCTTCTCTACTTCGTGATTTGCAATTGTGAATCATCTCCTAAAGGATTCCACGGAATGCCTAGAATCGTCACTAGGCAGATTACCCAAGACATCCAGAAGTAATTCTTGAAGTCTCATGATAAGCAAAATAGTGTTCTTGGTGCTAGGTATCGGGGTGAGGGGTTTTCTCAGTCCGGAGACCTCCCAAAGTTGACCTTAATTGGACAAGGACTGGGGCTCAGGAAGCTTATAGACAGGCAATCCCAGGAAACAGAAGTGAGGAAATTGGGAAAGTGAATTAAGGCAAGGAGAAAGGACAATGATGATGTGTTATTGGGTAGATGACCACTGTGGGTAACTGGGGCTCAAGAACGGAGATCCTTCTGTGGGACTTGTCTCACAATCATTGGGTGGGAAGACTGGAGGATACCAGCCACAGACTACCCCTGACTGTTGGCTGAGAGTTGTTCCTGAGGTTTGAGCTCTGCCGCATGCTCTGGTTTCCCCTGTCTGCTACAGAGCGAGCTCCCAGGGGCTCCAGGAAAGCGAGGCGTGTGTACCTGAGGTGAGAAGTTGTCAGTGGGCTGGAAATAGTCTCCTGAGGTTACAGGTGAACTCAGGTGTGCTGAGAAGATATGGGCTGAGTATCAGCATTACCTGCTACAGGGTGACATTCAAAATATTTAACTTGGGGTGGGGGTGGGGCACCTGAGTGGCTCAGTTGGTTAAGCAGCTGACTCTTGGTTTCCACTCAGGTCATGATCTCAGGGTCCTGGGATCGAGCCCCACTCTGGGCTCTGTGCTAAGTGGGGAGTCTGCTTCAGGATTCTCTCTCTCCTTCTGCCCCTCCCCATGTTTTCTCTCTCTCTCTCTCTCTCAAATAAATGAGTAAATCTTAAAAAAATTAATGTAACCTGTATGGCACAAGCACAGACTCTTCAGAACAGATGCTGGTTGTGAACATGTCAGTGAGTGCAAGCCATCCGCCGTCCTAAGGGTGCACACAGGAATAAGAATCTGAGTTTTTAGGCAGAGCTGCTCCAGGAACAACCGGTGGGATTTCCACAATGACTTGCTCTTCTCCCAGCACTTTTAGGGGCAGCCCCAAGTCACTCAGAACAGTTGAAATGAAGATCAGAGTTGGTTTTATTTGTGGCCTCAGGCCACAGACAAAAGCCTCCCTCCTCTCTCAGCCCAATTACCCCTCCCTCCCTTAATTTAAAAAGGATTCCAAGAGTCAAGAAACCTCAGTTCACTCACACATTGTCACCTCAGAGATTAGAAATGATTTTCATTCTTCCCCTCTCTTCCCATCCCGGCTTCAGAGAAGGGGCTCGGTGGCAGGAAATCTGGCGGGAAGAGCGCACCAGCCCCATTACTATGCAATGTAATGTCTTCACTATTCCATGTGTGCTTTTCACAGGGAATCAGAGCCTTTTCCTTGAAGACCAAAGTGTCAGAAAAATTGAAGTTCCTTTAGAAACCTCCTTGTGGTTTACCTTTCCCCACTTTTAATTTCATTATTGATTTTCATTAAGCCCATCAGAGGCTCCCAGTACCTACAGCTTTCTTTTTTTCAAAAAGAGATTTTCAGAAAGTAGCCAGTGTGTAGGCAGTAGGGATGCGGCATCCTTGCCACCAAATATGCCCTTGCCCTGACTCCGAGGCCTCTGTCACTCCTGGTAAAGGGCCCATAAATTTCCCAGGGTTCATCTGTCCCACTGCGGAGTTCACGTCTGTTTGGGGTCAAAGTATACTCTTAAGGTAAAGAAGGACAGAATACCGGAATGAGAAGCAGAAGAAGCTGGTGACGTTACTTTGCATATAAAGATAAATCATTGAACTCTGGAATGTCTTTATCTTACAAATAACACGTGCCTTGAAAAAAATGGCTGGGCTGGCCTGAGGTCCACAAATCAGTAAGACAGAAGCAGTGATCACATGGTTCTGCTTCCAGATAATCACAGCTGGTGGGTGGTTCTAAGTTCTGGGCTCCTCTGTCCCAAGGGATCGTCCACTCTCTGTGGGCTTCATTGGCTCTTACCAATAGGGACATTTCAGGGTCTGGGCCTTTGATCTCAACTGCTTATTTGCCGGTTCTCAGCTAAACCAGAGTGAGCGCCATCTTAAATTAACTCTAAATCTTCACTCTCACGAATGTTTAAAATGAGCACAGTCTTTGTTGTAATAAGATCCAGCTCACCCACCCAACATTAGAGAGCACTGTGGTTTTTTGGGTTTTTTTTGTTTTTTTCCAGTATGACATTGACCCGCATCAAGGACTCGTTGACTCATGTATTTGTTCCTTCAAGGTTCACCAAGTAGCTACTATACTCTATGTGCTGTTCTGGTGTTCAGGATATTATAGAAGACAGACCGGGCTCCTGCTTTTAGAGATCTGACAGGCCAGAAAATGGCCACATGAATTGTGGATTTATGTGGCACTTACAAAACTTGTATAAAGCATATGTGCCTGTTTTTAACCTTAAAAACATGGACAAAACATCTGCTTTTTTGTTCTTCTCTCTCTCTTTTTTTTTTTCTAGGACATCTTTGGCTCATTGACATTGTAGCCCTTCATGTAATGAGCTTTGCCACGGATGGCCAAGGCCAAAAGGTAGCAAAGAGGAGAGAAATAGACAAATTTTTAAATAATTAAAGTTTGTCTGTCTGCTCACTGGCACCTTGTTATAATTTTCTTTTTAAAAACTCTTGGTTTGCACAAAAGACTATCAGAATGGGAAGGAACTTTAGGCAACACCTGGTCGCAGTGCCATCTTTTACTAAGTAAGGGAGAACCTGAGTGGCAGCAGGCTACGAAGGACACTCATGACTGTGACCCCACATCAGCATTTCCACCATGGTCCCTGGCATGTGGTAGGGAATCTTCCCATTGTTGGGAAGAAACCCTCTCCTCCTCCCTTGGCCTCGGCTTGTCATTTGCACGTTGTTCAAGGAAGACCATCCGTGCAGTGTACACGGATGCAAAAATTCCATTTCCTTCCTCCAAAGGAAGAAGCCCCTGAAAAATTAAACCTAGAAGACATAGGGAGGCAAGGAAAAACGTGTTGTATTGTTACTGCTTCTCTGCTTTCCCTCTTACTGAGTCCGTTTGGGTTCTGGAGCAATGCACAGCAGCTGTGGCGGTTTCCTCTTCCCTCTTCCCTTGGAGGAGAGTTAGTTGTAATTGGGTATGATCCTCAAATCATGGATATGCTCTTCATGAATAGTTTTACATCCCACTTATGTGATCATAGAAAGGAGTCGGACCATGGCACAATACAGGCTTGGGAGTGCGATCCTGCCCCTTATTGCTGTGGGACCCAAAGTAACTTGTTTGACCTCTTCAATTGGAGATGGAGATGATTGTGCCAGTATCTCATAGGTGTTTAGGGGATTAGTTAAGAGACCATACGGCTGTGCTTGGGTGTAATAGATGCTCTATTGGGGGCAGCTGCTGATAACCATGATAGCAATTTGTCTAAAATCTGAGCAAGGAGAAAAGAAGACACATGTGTTCAGGCTGCCTTCATATCCCTGAAGAACTCATGTGCTTCTCGGAGTCTCACAGACTCTCAGTCTCAGTCAGACTCTCCCAAATTGCAATTGGAGAAAACACAAGGATCTCTCAAAAAACGTGGAGAGCTTTCTCAGAGGCACACAGCTGATGGTGGCCAAGCTTGGACCAGAGTCTGGGTTCTCTCTCTGTCCGGTCCACTTGTCTGGGTCAATAATTTCTCTAGGGAGAGAGCCCTTCCAACGACACAGTCTGAACACCCACACAAAGTGGGGGAAATCAAGACCACAGGAAGCCTCTCTTTAGGTATAGTTCCTATGTTGTCAGCAAATGACTGGGAAAAAACATCAGCGCTTTCACCATTCTTTATATTCATAATTGTGGCTCAGGTATTGAAAACTTGTAACAAGATTGCATGGTATTCCTCAAGTGTGCTGGGGGAGGGGAGGGAGAAAAGCCCAGACCCACTTTCCATCACGACACTTCCAGAATTGTACCCCCAGAGGATCAAAGAGAGATGTGCATCCACGTGGCCTAGAGTGGAATTAGAGGAAAGGAGAATGGCGCGATAAATATTTCAGTCTTGAGTTCTCTGGGTCACAGTCTCCCCCTGTCCATGGGCCGGGCCACCCTTTTTGGGTTCAGCAGACTGGTCTCCCCAAGAGCGCTCATTAGCTCAACTGACGCTGAAGGTCAGCTAATGAGCATGACTCCTGCTGGTTTGCTTCCAGCCCTTTTCCCCTTTCTTACAAAGGACTATTTAAAGCACGATTCCTGATCTCATACTTGGACCCATTTTTAGACACTAGAATAAAGAAAATTAGGGGTTCTAGGACTGGGTATGTTTCTGTCACACTCACCAAATTGCAAGGGTACTTGCAGCTCTCGGATAGGAATATTTTAACTATATTTAATTACAGGAAAACTTCCCAGGGAGGCTCAGGTTAGCTCCTTTCATACAGTGACAATGCAAGAAAGGTTTCACTTAGAATAACAAATGAGGGGCACCTGGGTGGCTCAGTGAGTTAAGCCTCTGCCTTCCGCTCAGGTCATGATCTCAGGGTCCTGGAATGGGCCTGCATCGGGCTTTCTGCTCAGCGGGGAGCCTGCTTCCCCTCCTCCTCTGCCTGCCTCTCTGCCTACTTGCGATCTCTGTCTGTCAAATAAATAAATAAAATCTTAAAAAAAAAAAAAAAGAATAACAAATGAGATTATTCCGTCAAGATGCTTTTCCTGAGCCCATACCTGAGAAGCAAATAACATTATCTTCTAGTCCAAGTTATAGATGTTGTATTAGAGACTTTTGTTCATTTCCCCTGTCAATCATGTCTTCCCCAGCTCCTCCCTTCTTTCTTTGAGAACCTGCCCATGTTCTTTGCAAAGATTCCGTTCCCACAGTCCCTGCTTGCGTGGGCGTGTGATTTACTTCTCTAAATGCAGGCAACTAGATCAAAAGTCCCTACTCAAACGCAGACAATCAGATTCCCTCTCTTGGGGATTGGGAATGGGTTTCTGAGCTGCTACTGAGTGTCTGTTGAGCATTTAAGGAGAGAGGTGAGGTTAGCAATGGGGACACTGTGTTTGCTCTTGTGCCAAGAAGCAGAAAGAACTGGCAGAGAGATGGAGATAAAAAGGGGGATAGAGATAGCATAGAAATGAGAATGAGGGAGCATGGGTGGGGGGAAGGGGGAACGAGAATGCAGAATAATGACAGATGTAGACAGACACAGACACAAGAAGCCAATTAATCTAAAGAAACTAAGCACAAAATCTTGGCCTTGCTTTCTATGACTGTTTCCAGTATTTTGTGCACATTAATTGCATTCTCTGACCTTTCATTTCATTATATGCCCCTGTGATGAACACAAGCCTTCCTTTGTGTGTGTGTGTCTATGTATGTCTGTGTGATGGAATGGGTTTTGTTCCTCACAATCAAGAAATCCCAAGACAGATTTGCATTCATCACCTCACCTCCAATGACCAGTAACATTTCAAGATGGCACCTCTGTCTTCAGAGTAGAACTCATGGTTCTGGGACTAACACTAGGAAGGGAGGGAGGCCTTTGTGATCTAGTGTCTTCTCATCATGCTCTTTGATTTATCTATCACTAGTGCTTCACGTGCTCTGGCTCTGTTTTCATTCTTTGCATCGGGCTAAAATAGATTCTATAATTGATATCCTCCTTAGAGGAGTGTGACTTTCCATCTGGGGTGGATTTTCAAAAATTCTTACTTGGATCCCAGAGGGTTGGAATGGCTCCAAGATTCCTCATCACACCATTGGCCAGCATGTCTTTTTCCCTTCTCCAAAAGGTGTGAATTTGACCTTCTCATTGGTCACCAAAGCTGCCATATTCAGCTACTTATGACTAGGATACAAAGGGCTTTGAGGCAGAGCAGCCCACAGAGTTCTATTTGAGGGATGCCAAATGGTTCCCCAGGACCCAGCTGGTGCCTCTCTCTTGCACCATGCCTGAAATGTGCACAGTTATTTCCGTTGAATTATAATATTATTGCTAACGATGAAGTCTAATATTAAAACAAAATTAGCAATGCCCACAGAGAGGACAAAAAACTCTCAAACTTGCCAGTTATGTGACTTTGGAAAAATCGAAACCTCTCAGTTTCCTCATCTGTAAGATGATAATACTAATACCTACCTCAGAGGGTTGTTATGGTGGTTAAATGAGTTATTATTTGTAAAGCCCCTAAAAGGGTGCCTGGCGCTTAGCATGAGCCCTGTTGAACACTTGTACTTCCTCTTAAAATGGTGATAGAAGGTAAAGTCTGGGGCTTTTTCTTACACTTAGAATGTCTGAGGTTTGGAAAGTAGATAGGGCCAAGGGATCAGGTCTTGGTGGGTTGGGAACACTACAGGGTGAGACCAAGGGTCAAGGTCTGCCTCCTGAAAGGGGTTCTTCACATATGTATGTGAGGCTTACAGTGTTGAGCTAGGAAGAAAAGGCAAGATAAGGGGGAGGGATTTTGGAAGTTATAGTAATTTTAAATGAGTAAACGTCTTTGTGAACGTCTGTCTTAAAGGCTCAGGCACTGACGTGTGTGCGTATGTGCGTGATTCAAACTCGGGAACACAGGCATGGACATAGGGGATGTGCGTCCTTGAAAAATACCCGCTTTTAGAAGATATTCTCAGAAACTGGGCGCCTGGGTGGCTCAGTGGGTTAAAGCCTCTGCCTTCAGCTCAGGTCATGATCCCAGAGTCCTGGGATTGAGCCCCGCATCGGGCTCTCTGCTTGGCGGGGAGCCTGCTTCCTCCTCTCTCTCTGCCTGCCTCTCTGCCTACTTGTGATCTCTGTCTGTCAAATAAATAAATAAAATCTTAAAAAAAAAAAGAAGATATTCTCAGAAAGTTGTTCGTTGGCAACAAAGAGTTGGCAGACATTGCAAGGATATTGGGGTGTTTTGATTTTAAGTCATGTTTATTTAAGTATAATTCACATACAGGAAAATTCATCCTTTTTACTTAGTATACAGTTCTAAGAGTTTGACAAATGTGTACAGTCATGTAGCCACCACCACAATCAAGATATAAAACATTGCCATCCCTCCTGAAAGTTCTTTCGTGCCAGTTTGTGAACAACTTCACTTCCCTCCCACGGTTCTGGCAGCCACTAATCTCTCCCCGTTCTGGGTAGTTTTGCCTTTTGCAGAATGTCAATAAAGTTTCTCTGACCTTTGAGCCCATGTCGGGTAGTGGACTCCTCTAGTATCCTGATGCCCTTATCAGGGTTATAATCATACTGTATTTGTAATTGACTAATCCAGCGTAAAATGTCCACCTCTTCTGCTAGACTTCTGTGGTCATGTCTGAGGGTACAGATTATGTAGCTGGTTCATTATGTATCTTCAGCAGTACCATCAGGTAGATGCTCAACAAACATTAGTAAATAAATGAATGAATGAGTAAGTCAATGACGATAAGGAAAGTGTTCTAAGTCTCCACAGACTAAGCAAAAGCAATTTGATATTCAGTGGTATCAAATCTGTCCTATTGTAAAGGACCCAGAAACTATACTATTCAAACATCCTGAAGAGTATGCACGGCCTTTTGGAGTTGCATTGGATCTAAATATTAGCAATCAGAACCATCCCAGGCCATTCCAAATTCATGATCAGTAGGCTCAATTAATTAAAAATAAAACATTAAAAAATCCTTAAACATTTAACACTTACTAGTGCCATTATTTTGCTTAACTGCACATTTAAAGATATTTAATTCACGATTTTTACACTCCATATATTTTGCAGCAAATCTGAAATTACAGTGAGGCTTAAGAGCAAAATCATGAAATCCTCAAAATCAAGCTTATTTTCAGTGTGCTCGTCGAGTTCAGAAAGGAGGTCTTGGTATTTGAGTTTGGTTTCTTGTCCCTGTGAGAATAAAGAAGCAGTGAAAACCAAATTCATTTTGCCACATTGGTTTTACAGAAAACAGGCAAAAAGAAACATGTTGTTAACATGTTTCTGTAACGTGTTATAACATGTTATTAATAGTGTCATGCCAAGTTGTTACTAGCTAGTGCTACTAGTTGAGCATTGTGTTAAATCTTTTCATAGGTTATTTCACTGAATTTCCGTGGTGACCTTATTGAAAACACTACTATTATCCCCATTTTACAGATGGGCATCAGAGATTCAGTGAGAATTGAGTAACTTACCCCAACCTAGGCCGCTATTGGTATGGAGCCCAAATTCCTAGTCTTGACTTTCTGATCCTGGGGCCCACACTTTTAACTGCTAAGCTATCTGCCTCTCTAGAAACAGAGATATGTTATGTTCTCAGAATTTCAAAATATAATCTGTTTTTTTAAATACAATCTCTGTTATGGGAAGTATTCATTTTGTGTTGCACTGAACAATAAAATTGTCCAGAAATACGAAATAAAAATGCTAATAGAAAATCTGTGCTTTGCAAAATTGTTCAGCTTTTAGTCGGATCATAAATCACCCCCAAGTTCCATCGTCCTTGTAAATAGATTGAAGGAAAAACACATGAGTAGTACACACACAGAGAGGCTTTTTAGTTTTCAACCACAGCTTGTGAAATATCTTCCCAAGCGGCATTAAAAACATTGAGGTCATTTGATTCTCTGTTATTCTGAGCTATGTTTGCATTTAGTTCAACCCCAAATGCTCACCCATGTGCTAGCTGTAAAAAGCCATCATAGCAATAACTGAGGCCCTTCAAGAATGATGATACATTCCTCTTACAGGCTAGACCATTCTTCTTTTCCTGGGCTCTTGCTTCTCTCAGGAGGTCCCACCTAACCTTGAGGGCAAGAGGAGCTTCCCCTGCCTCACTGTAGGACAGCTCAGTGCTATTTTGAAAGGGTCAGATAAGAGGCAGAGATAGGATTACTTACTAGTGGAATGGCACACGGCTCAAAGGTCAGAGGTGGCTCTAGATGTCTCTTTCTCTTTAAAATTTAATGATTTGGGGCACCTGGGTGGCTCAGTGGGTTAAAGCCTCTGCCTTCGGCTCAGGTCTTGATCCCAGGGTCCTGGGATCGAGCCCCGAATTGGGCTCTCTGCTCAGCGGGGAGCCTGCTTCCTCCTCTCTCTCTGCCTGCCTCTCTGCCTACCTGTGATCTCTGTCAAATGAATACATAAAATCCTTTTAAAAAAAAGTAAAATTTAATTATTTGTCTGAGGGAGGGAGAGCAAGCACGAGTAGGGGGAAAGGGAGAGAATCCTTAAACAGACTCCCTGATAATGTGGACCCACCACGGGGCTCAATCCCAGGGCACTGAGATCACGACCGGAGCCACAGTTGAAGGCTTAATCGACTGGATCACGCAGGTGTGCCAGATCTCTCTTTTTCCCCTGCATTTGGAGAGAGCACAGGAGCTGACCCAGGTCTGGGCCCTCTTGGGGCCTGACCAGCCATCTTGTTCCATTTCTTCTTCCTCCTCCTCCTCGTCACCTTCTTCTTCTGAAGACTTATTTATGAATTTGAAAGTGAGAAAGTGTGCACTTGCACGAGTGGGAGAGAAGGCAGAGGGAGAGAATATCCAGGCCGACTCCTGCTGAACAGGGAGCCCAAGCTGGGGCTCGACTCGTAAGTCACGAGATCAGGACCTGAGCCAAATCCAAGAGTCCCAGGCTTAACCAACTGAGACCCGCAGAAGCCTCTTATTTTTGTGTCTTCTTAATAGTGCATTTAAATGCTCTGTTTTATTATAAACGACTGACTATAGAGGGTCAAGATCCCCCAAATTATGTTAGGTTTGTGAGAAAGGAGACGTTCCCTCAGAACCCAGGCCTCAGCCAAAAGATCCATCTCTATTCGCCAGAATAAAGACATCTATATCTAGTGATATCCCCACTCCACATGGGGATGCAGGAGAAAGCCCAGTTAGGAACCAAGGGGCTGCCATCTGTAGGCATGGACTCGGGTACCCCTGCCTGCCTTAAGGAATCTCACAGCGCTGGGTGTCCCAGGTAGCATTCTGACATTACTCCACGTTTGCTCTGTGCAAAGTGAAGCTTATCGCCATTAATACTGAGAATGCCCCTGAGTCCCCTGGAGTGCCTGCTACCTTCCTCTCCCTTCTCACCAAGTACTTCCTAGCCTCCGTGTGCAGAGGGAGAAGCAGTCTGTACAGGGATGGGTTCTGTCTCTGGGTTCAGGCATCCACAGGGATCTGGGAAGTATCCACACACATAAGGGGGATGACTGGACATCAGGATGACCCTCCACTAGGTGCTTCTTTTCATGCTGGTTAGAAGCTATCTGAGGAGCTGCCCAGCTGTCAGCTAGGAGGCCTTTTTCTCTCTGGAATTTGTCATTTCTCTAGGCCTCTGACGCAGGCAAATTCTGTAGGATTTACTCACCCACGCCTTCCTTAAAGATTCCCTAGAACTTTTTACCACTTGTCAAATTCTGCCTGATAATTCTGGCTGAAAAAGCTTTCTTAAAAAAAAAAAAAAAATCAGGGGGCGCCTGGGTGGCTCAGTGGGTTAAAGCCTCTGCCTTCCGCTCAGGTCATGATCCCAGGGTCCTGGGATCGAGCCAGGCATCTGGATCTCTGCTCGGCGGGGAGCCTGCTTCCCCCTCTTTCTCTGCCTGCCTCTCTGCCTACTTGTGATCTCTGTCTGTCAAATAAATAAATAAAATCTTTAAAAAAAATCAAAGAATAATACAAATGATACTTATTCTTCTTGTAATTGAAAATGTGTCCTTTGACCTACATCACTTCACTTCCCCCGCCCCAGCCCCTGGCAACCACCGTTCTAGTCTGTTTCAATGAAATTGGGTTTAAAAAAAAAAAAAAATCACCTATTCATGGATCCAAAACCAAAGTTGATTTCTCATACAGTGTTTTAAAATAATCGAAGATTCCCCTTGACCCAGCTTTCCCCCAGTGGATGGCACCCAATATAACTGTCATATACAAAACCCCATACATTTATATTTTAATTTTAATGCAATTATAATACCTATCTTTTTAATAACTCAGAACACACGTAGCAACTTAGAGACTGTTTTCTTTTAAGTTTTTTTTACTCTACCTAACAAAAAATATTGGTGATCTGGACTCTGCGCAAGCCCCTCTTTTCTTCTTACACATTTCCCCTAGGCCAGCATTTCCCAAAGTATGCTTGTAGAATATAACGCAGTTTTAGATGATGCAGGAATAAATATTAAATACAAGTTAAGAGTCATCTATTCTTTTATTACCTTCCACTTTTACCCACTGAATTAACATTTACAATAGCACTTACGTATTCCTATAAATTTAATTAACTGGAGAGTTAAAGAAAAAGTTCCAAGTAAATTATCGTACAGACTACAGGCAGATAGGGGGAAATTACGGAAGGTGGTATTCAAGGGACTGAAGGTTGTGGAATAGGCCTGTAGGTAATTTAGGTCGGTGACTCTTTATCAGCTGCTAACCCTGACTTCTCTATTGCCAACACAAATCTCTATTCTGATCGCCCAAGTCATGTGTCCTGTTGCTCTCCTTCTCCTCTGGCATGTTTCATGGACATCTTAAAATTGACACATTCTAATGGAACTCATCACCTCTCCCCCCAAACCCACCTCACCTCAAATCTGCTTAATCTCCCAATCTTTGTCTTCTCTGGGAATAAGGCCACCACCCCCTTCTTCCCAAGGTCAGAAAGTGGGATGTCATCACTTGCTTCTCCTGTCCTTCAACCCTACAGCCAATCAGTTATCAGATCCCGTTCATTCTACCTTCCAGATGTCTCTCCTATTCACCACCTTAGTCCCAACCATCCTTGTCCTTGGTTTGGATGCTTTCTCACACTCTCTCATTGTTCTTTCCCCATCCCAACCCCAATTCCATCTGCAGGTGGTGTAACTTCTTAGTTCTGGACTTAGAGATGGTGCCTGGCTTCCTTCTGCCCTCAGGTGGTGCCTCTGTAATTTGGCTTCTGTCTACCTCCTCAGCCTATCTCATAGTGCTTCCTACTTTCCTCTCTCTTCTCACCAACTACTTCCCAGCCCTCTCAGGTCTTGGTCCTGCCTTACAGGCTTTGCATATACCATTCCCTCTGTGACACATGCTATCATTCTCAGTCCTCACCCACCTCCCTGGCATTACTAACTCTTGCTCATTCTTCAGATCTCAGCTATCCCTTTGTTTTCCAGGAGCGCTTCTTGGACCGACTGCTCCAAGATGGTCCCTCTATTTTACTCTTTCAGTGTATGCTCTCCTGTTTCATGGTTATTGGAATATTTCTTATTTCTTTTTCAGCATGTTTCTCTGCTCTGCAGAATTGTTAGATTGCTAGATTGTCCATTGCATTAACTCCGGTGCTCAGCTCACTTCCTGGCATATAGTAGGTCTTCATTAAATATTTGTTGAATGAAACAACATGATTGCTAGCTCTTGGGCCCGCCATTATGGTGTGGTCCCTGTTTCTTAATACCTGTTAATTCACTTACCTCCGTGAAATTCCTAAATTGGGTTTGCAGCAGATTTTTGGCAGTAGCTTTTCCAAGTTTCCCATCGGAGTCAGAAGAGTTTCTGAAGATCAGTGCGATGGTGGCAATGGCTTTTTCCAGATCTGAGCCCTTCTTAAGAGCTGTAAGGGAAGAAATGATGTAGTCTAGGTTAGGAACGACTCTTCCCCAGACATGAGGTTATATTTTCCAAGGGAACCTGAGAGCATAGGATTGGAAGATGTATGTCAATGTGACCCTGTCCTTGGATTCTTTGCCCTCTATCAGGGGCTGGGATATAGGAACATCTGGCCCTGGATCTTTAAACAATGGAAATAAAACTTTCTTCAGGGGGCACCTGGGCAGCTCAGTGGGTTAAGCCTCTGCCTTCATCTTGGGTCGTAATCTCAGGGTCCTGGGATCAAGCCCCGCATGGGGCTATCTGCTCAGCAGAGGGCCTGCTTCCCCTGCCTCTCTGCTTGCCTCTCTGCCTACTTATGATCTCTGTCAAATAAATAAATAAAAATCTAAAAAAAAAAAACAAAAAACCCACCACTTTCTTCAGAGAAAATAAGAATCAGTAGAATCAGGATGAGATTTCCCACCTCTTTGTCATGTGACCTTGAGAAAACACCTCACCTCTTTCAGTGTTGGTTTTCTGATCTATAAAATATTTAAGGGGTACCTACTACGTGCTAGGCTCAGTCTCTGGCATTGAGGGTGCTGCATTGAGTAAGAGAAGGTCCTGCTCTTGTGGAATTTATGTTCTATGTCAATCTAAGTGTCACCTCCCATCAGTGTGATAAAGGAGGATTACATCCAAAGCAGGTTCTTAACTATCACGATGGATGAGGGAAGCCCTTTGACTCAGCCCAGGACATAGTGATTTCCCAGATGGACTCTCTGGTTTAAACTCCTTGAAAGGGTGGTGCTAACTCATTCCTCTGCAGTGGGTAGCACCCAGTGAACACTGAGAACTGCACAAGGTACAGTGGAGAAAATTCGTGTGTTCTCTATCCCCTTAGGCCCTAGCACATCCTATATTATAGAACTTCTAACCAACTACAGTTATTGCATTTTTAATAGTCTTTCTTCTCAACTCAAAATGCAAGCTCCATGAGGTTAAGGATCCTACTTTCTTTCTCCCTGAATTCCCAGGGGAACAAATCCCTGCTGTGTAGTAAGTGCTCGTACATGCTGTTTAATGAATGAAGAAGAAGAACAAAAAAAAAGAAAAACAAAATCTTATGGCTTTTAGCCTGGGTCATGTGCAACAATTGTCGATACAAAGAATGATGATCAGACAGAATAACACAACTTTTGTATTGAGCCTTTACTATACTTTTGGCATTTTCCTAAGGGACTCAGCACCCAGAAGTGACACAACCAGATGTGGTCTCGCCCTCTTACAATCTACTTTACAATCTAGAGAGATAATAAGCAATAATCAAGAAGAGAATACGTATATATTTGTTTTATTTGTTATATACATTCAATAATTATTAATACAATAAGTAATTATTTGTTATATATTCAATAATTATTTGTCCACATGTATATATATTATACATATTTACAACTTGTGATGTATGAGAAAAGAAGGCACAGAGACAGAAAAAATAAAATAATATATATCTGGGAGGGAAACTACTTAGGTAGCTGGTCTTGGAGGTCTCTGAGAATACACGAACATTTACGATAAAACCTAATGGATGAGAAGGATCCTGCCCTGTAAAAGTGTTGGTTGGGGAGAGTCAGGTTGGGAGTAAGACTGCGCCGGATGTCCCAGGCTCAGGGAGCAGAAGACGTGAAGCCTCAGATCAGAAGGAGTCTGGCATGTTGTGGGGGCTGGGAGGAGACAGCTGTGGCGGGAACCGAGAAGCGTGTCTGATTAGGAAAGGAGGTGGGGGACGCCTGGGTGACTCAGTTGGTTAAGCGGCTGCCTTCGGCTCAGGTCGTGATACCAGTGTCCTGGGATCGAGTCCCGCATCGGGCTCCTTGCTCAGCAGGGAGCCTGCTTCTCCCTCTGCCTCTGCCTGCTGCTCTGTCTGCCTGTGCTCGCTCACCCGCTCTCTCTCTCTGACAAATAAATAAATAAAATCTAAAAAAAAAAAAAAAAAAAGGAAAGGAGGTGGGACTGACCCATGCAGAACTTACAGCCCCTGGAAAAGAATCAGACTTTCCTTTGAAAATATTTTCTTCTACTCTGTCCATTGTTGGGTTTTTTAATATTTTCAATTGAGATCTTTCATGGAGGAATAGTTTCTAATTTTTTATAAAGTCTGATTTACCGATTTTTCCCCTTATGAAAGATTTGTCCTACGTAAAATGAGTTTTATAATCTTATGGCCTGCGTTTAAATCCATGGTCCGTGCTGAGTTCATTTTTGTAGCAGGTGTGAGACTGAGACAGAGGTTCATTTTTTTTTTTTTTAACGTGGATGACCACCTGCTCCTCTATCCGTTGTTAAAAACAGTATCTTTCCTCTCTGTGTCAAATCAGTTGAGCATCTTTGTATAGGTCAGTCTCTGGGTTCCCTATTCTGTTCTATCGATCTGTACACCTGACCCTCTCTCAGCAGCCCACTGTTTTGATTCCTGTAGCCATATCATAAACAATAACATGGCGGACGGTGAGTCCCCCACTTTCTCCTTTTTCAAAACAATTTTGGCTACTCTAGGCCTTTTCCCTTTCTGTGTATCTATAGGACTCACAATAAGCCTTAAGAGAATTTTGAGGAGAATTGATACGTTTGCTATGTGGACTGTTCTAGTCCAGGCATAGTACATATCTCCATCGTCTACCACCTTATGGATGGCGGGAGGATGTGATCTTGCTGAGGACACACAACCAGTGAGTGGCAGAGCCTGAGTTGGAATCCATGTGGGAAACATGAGCCTCATGAAGATAGAGGTTTTTTTTGCATGTCTTGTGTTCTGTGGAACCTGTGATATTTAGAATAATGCCTAGCACGTGGCAGGGGCTTCACATATATTTGTGGAATGGATGTCTGCAAACCTGTGTCCTCAGCTTCTTCCTTCCTGATTTCCTTCCTAGTTTCTGTTCCTCAGTCTCACTGCCAATGTCTTGAGCCTGACCTTTCCCGCTTCTGTCTGCTTGTCCAGTGGAGCCTGGAGCTCCAGCCTCAGAACATTCCCTACTTCTTTGGATTCGATTTTTAGTTCTTTCTCCTCTTCCTCCTCTTCCCTTCCTCTCTGCCACATCCACAAAACCCACAGTTAGAATTTTTTTTCCATTTTATTTCTTTTCAGTGTTCCAGCATTCGTTGTTTATGCACCACACCCAGTGCTCCATGCAATCCATGCCTCCATAATACTCACCACCAGGCTCACCCAACCCCCACCCCCCTCCTCTCCAAAACCCTCAGTTTGTTTCTCAGAGCCCACAGTCTCTCATGGTTTGTCTCCCCCTCCGATTTCCCCCAACTCCCTTCTCCTCTCCATCTCCCAGTGTCCTCCGTGTTATTCCGTATGCTCCACATGTAAGTGAAACCATATGATACTTGACTCTCTCTGCTTGACTTATTTGAGCATAATCTCCTCCAGTCCTATCCATGTCCCACAGTTAGAATTGAGGTTCTCAATTACCCAGCACTTTGCTGCCCATCAAAAATCCCAGGAGGGACGCCTGGGTGGCTCAGTTGGTTAAGCGGCTGCCTTCGGCTCAGGTCATGATCCCAGCGTCCTGGGATCGAGTCCCACATCGGGCTCCTTTCTCGGCAGGGAGCCTGCTTCTTCCTCTGCCTCTGCCTGCCACTTTGTCTGCCTGTGCTCGCTCTCTCTCTCTCCCTCTCTCTCTGACAAATAAATTTAAAAAAAAAATTAAAAAAAAATCCCAGGAAATGAGCATATTCTTCTAGTTTGTGTCTACCCACCCTCCCTGGGGTGTGTGTGTTCGAGGTGGTGGGATACAATAAGGTGGTAACCTTGAATTTAAGTGGCTAAAGAATAAACTCTATTTATCCTATCTTTAAGAAGCCCGTTGCTTAGAGGAAATACCTTAATTCTTTAAGAGGTAAATATTCCTTCTGTAATTTTGGCCAGTTAATTTGTTAATTAATAACCAAGAGTAGCTTGGGAAGGCTCAGAAGGACTGCCATGATCTCGTTTTGTTTTTGAGGCATCGCTTTGGCCGTGGCATGGAGAACAAATGGGAAGGGTGCAAAGAAGCCCGAAGAAGGACCTGAGGAACCTGGCACACCGCCCTGGGGCAGCTACAACGTGGAGAGCGGCCCCGTATGAGCTCCTCTACTGGGTCACGGGGACAGTGGCCTCATGCTCTCCAGGCTCTGCCTTTCTGGCGAGGAAGGGGTATAGTTGCAAGCCATAAGCAAGCTTGCAAATGATGACAGACACCTTCCTTGTTTACTGGGTGCCAGATGCTTCTCAAACATAATCTTATTTAATGCTTACTAAAACCCATAGAGGTAGGCACTATTTCTACCTCAGTTTTACATATTGGAAATTGACACATGGAGAGATTAAGAGTTTTAAGGTCATATTGCTCAGAAGAGGCAGACGAAGGATTTGGAAGTCTGTGTGACTTCAAAGACCATAGAGAGACCTGCCGCTTTGGAGTCTCTTTGTAAGGCCATCTCCACAGAGGTTGTGGGGTCCAGACATTGTCCAGCCCCCTCCACCCCCCGGAAGTTCAGGTCCATCTGCAATCTAGATGGGGGACTCCATCTGGGCAAGCCTACTCCTCTTCCTTCTCTGCCATTCTTCTAACCCCAGCAGGCATTTTTTCCCCTGACTATGAAACAGCATATGTTCATGGTACAAACTGAACCAGAAAATACTACAAATAAAGGATAACGAGGTGATCCTACCAACACTCAGGATAGTTTGCAGAAGTGTTTTGGTTTCCTGTTTTTATGGTTGGGTTCTTCCCTTAATAAACTCAGCATGTTGCCATTTAATTCCTGCCCTGTCTCCCTCACAGAGTTGTGAGCAAATATGTGAAAGCATATTGTAAAGGGCTAAGTCCTATTAAAAACCCAAGGGGTCGATGTTTCTCTTTCGCATCTTTTATCAGCTTTCTTGCCTCTAGAAGGGGCATGTTAGAGAGGGTGTTAAATGGGGCATTTCGTGTTGGCCTCTCCTGCTACTTCCTGCCTCACTTTTCATGTTTTAATAATACTAAACTCTGTGTAGTCCCTTACTCCATTCTCCCAACAAGTATTTTCTGGCAAATACTTATTGCCAGGCTCCGTCCTAGTTCTGGGGATGGAACAGTGAGCAATATCAAGAAAGCAATTCTTAATTTGGTGCTTGCGTTCCAGAAGATGATTGAAATGAACGACTACAGAGCTAGTATTCTACATGCTAGCCGTTCTCCCATAGGATGCACAGGATTTGACTCACTGAACTCTTAACACCAGGCTTCCGAGGTGGGTTCAAACATTTTTGCCACTTTGCAAATAAGGAAACAGAGGCTCACAAAGGTAAGTAGCTTGTTCAAGGTCACGCAGCCAGTCTGGTGCCTCACCATGAGGCACACTGCCTCTCTGTACTGTTTCTCAGGCAGTGCATTCTGTAGGACTCTTTCCCAAACCCCCAGAATGGGCAACGGTTCCCTCCTTTGTGTTTCTCTACTTCCCCAAACACAGACTTATCATAACCCTCACACCAAAACACGGCTGATCTATCTGAATTTCCTTCTAGATCAGAGCTGTCCAAAAGAAACGTCACGTGAGCCATCATGATAATCTAATCTTACCAGCAGCCACGTTAAAAGGGTGAAAAGAGGGACACCTGGGTGGCTCAGTGGGTTAAAGCCTCTGCTTTCGGCTTGGGTCATGATCTCAGGGTCCTGGGATAGAGCCCCGCATCGGGCTCTCTGCTCATCGGGGAGCCTGCTTCCTCCTCTTTACCTGCCTGCCTCTCTGCCTGCTTGTGATCTCTCTCTCTGTGTCAAATAAAATACAACAAAATCTTAAAAAAAAAAAAAAGGGTGAAAAGAAACATATGGAATCATTTTCATAACCCAGTTTATGTAACCCAATGGATCAGAAATACTGCCATTTCAACATTCGATCAATCTAAACAAATTATTGAGATATGTTGTAGCTATCTCTACGCTCATTTCCCAGCCCTGGCATGTTACCCACCTCAGTGTATGTGTGTTAAACTGAGCTGGTCGGAACATTGGAGCCATCCTCTGCCTCTTTTTCCTTACCTGCCCTGGAATGTGGCGCTGAGCTTCAAACATTGGATCTAGAGAATTCCTGATCCTTTAGAGTCATAGAAACCAACTCTCAGTGTGGCAAGGTGTCAGAATCACCTCGTTTTAGAACTTTTCCTAATATTAGTTATCTTTGCAAATGGAGAAATGAAGACCCGCGGGAGAGAAGCAGTTTGTCCAAGTTCACATCGGTAGTTCACATCGGTAGTACATGGCAGGGCGGAAAACCAGGTCTTTGTTCTTTTCTCTCTAGGTCAGTAGTTTCCCAACACGCTAATGCTTCTCAGACTTCCCTGCTACAAAACTGCCTTGGAGGCTAGAGGCAAATATGTGTTCATCCCTTGTTCCCACCCTAAGGAGATCAAGGACACAGGCCCAAGCAGCCAGCAAAGAAAATGGGAGTTCATATGGACTTCTATTCTAGGCTCTATCCATGTCTTATTTCAATGGATAACATTTAAAACTACTTGTCATTGAATAAAACACATTCTGAGAAGATGAACCATGTTTATCCTGTGTCTTTTCAAGGCATGGGAGTAAATGTGGTCCAATGGTCCAGGGTAAGGAGTCTGGTGCTGGGAATGGTGTGTGTGTGTGTGTGTGTGTGTGTGTGTGTGTGTTCAGGGACAGTGAGGGTGATGGAGAGAGTTACAACCCCCCTCAACCTCTTAGAAGGGATAAGTTGTATTAGCCATGTGGTGGGATATTTATCAAAAGTATCGGAAATTGTGTAAATTATAAAACAGAAATCACTGTTTTCTTATTGTGACAGTATAAAAATAATAGTTTCATCATGATGGAGATTTATTTAAGTAAAAATACAGAGTCTCCTTTGGAGACATTGGCCAGCCATCCAGGAGCAAAAACAACTGCAGCATAGTAAATACCCATTTGTGCTTCTTACTCTGTAAACATTTTAAAGTCACAGATTTTGGAATTAGATAATGATCCAAGTATGTGAGTAGGATTTTTTTCTTATATTGTTCTTTCTATGGCAATATTATTAACTCAAAAAATATTTTACCTATAACATAGAATTTTGAGGGCAAATATTTACATTTTGAGAGTTGGCCACACTGTGTTTTCACTCCATCAACAGAGGCAGTCGGGGGTTGATTGCATTCTTTTTTTTTTAATATTTTATTTATTTATTTGAGAGAGAGAGTGAGGGCATGAGAGGGGAAAAGGTCAGAGGGAGAAGCAGACTCCCCATGGAGCTGGGAGCCCGATTCGGGACTCGATCCCGGGACCATGACCTGAGCCGAAGGCAGTCTCCTAACCAGCTGAGCCACCCACGCGCCCGGTTGATTGAATTCTCAGTCCAGTGACCAATCATGACTTAGATATTGATGGTCTTGCTCTGGAAAGCCTGAGGATGCTGCCCATAAAGAGGCAACTAGGCACGTGGGAAGGACCCTGAATTACGGGTTGGAGGACCCAGGCTCTCCTCTGAGCTTGGCCTCGCATGGACTAAGTTTGGATAAACTAATTCCTGTCACTGGACCTCAGTTCTCAAGTGTTTAAATAGGACATGATGAATATTTGATGATGTACCCACAGGTTCTCTTACATCTCTGGCATTCTTTGATGTCCTGTTGTTTTTAATTCTCTGTGTGCAGTCATGGCAGAGGAGAAATACGTACATCGCAGTCACCCTGTGTCTTACCTTCTATTGAAGCCAGTTGTTTCGATACTGAAACGCTGCCAACAAAATGAAAGAAACATAATGATTTTGGAGCATAGGTATTCATCTCTGTGTCTAAAGTAAAGCAATGCAGGGACAC